>JANHGB010045337.1:20146-41605 GCA_026283785.1 Coracopsis vasa | reverse complement strand
GTGTTCAGCTCTTGTTTGATGCCAACAACTTAATAGGAGACATCAATAAGAAGTATATTATACCATATGCAGCAAAGAACAGGAAATTCAAATGGACGCACAAAGTCTCCCTGTCCTTCTCATGCATTTTCTTGGTATACCGGCATACAGTACAGGGCAATTTTGGTTTTAGTAGCAAAATTTTACAGTTAGATGCTGACTTCGGGTAAATAAGAGAATATTCAGTTGGAACAGACCTACATGGTCATCTTGTCCAACTGCTCTGGGAGATCAACAGAGCTTTTATGGTAGAGCACAATATCACTGACAAATCCTTAAACTTGTATGAAGATTATATTGGCCAGCTATTTACAGTTTCTCTTATGACTTCTAAGTATCGAAGTCACCACAAGAATTCATGCTGAAGAATTAACATAGTTGTAATAAAGATAACTCAGCATAACTGTGAATCCTGGTGATTCATAAATTAGAAAAGCAAATGTTATGATATAAAGTAAAAAAAAATATTATATTCCTTCTCCAAATTCTATTAAATATGGAAGGAATTGTGTTTTCCTCTCTCTGTCAGTCTGGGTATGTTCATGATCAAAATCTCTTTATTTCTTTTCTTTTACTTGTTTGTTTGGAACCAGGATGATCCATGGCAAAGACTTTTTCCCAAAACCCAGTAAGTTATTCACTGATTAGGCACCCAGTACCAGGGCAAAAACAAAAGTTAAAATCCATGCTGAATTAGGGTATTTAAAGCTGTGTTCCAGGTAGTTGTCGTGATTTAACCTCACCCAGCAGCAAAGCATCACGCAGTTGCTCACTCACACCCCTTAACAGGATAAGGGGCAGAATCAGAAGAGTAAAAGTGAAAACTTGTGGGTAAGATAAAGACAGTTTAACAGGTAAAGGCAAAAACTGTGCACACAAGCAAAGCAAAACAAGGACTTAATTCACCACTTCCCATTGTCAGGGAGGTGTTCAGCCATCTCCAGGGAAGCAAGGCTCCATCACACATAATGGTGACGTGGGAAGACAAACGCCATCATTTCAAATGTCCTTCCTTCCTTCTTCTTCTTCATGCTGAGCAATGACGTTGCATGGTTTGGTCAGTTGGGGTCAGCTGTCCCGGCTGTGTTCCTTTCCAAATCCTTGTGCAGCCCCAGCCCACTTGCTGATGGGGTGGTGTGAGGAGCAGGAAAGTCCTTGACTCTGTGTAAGCATTGCTCAGTGACAAGGAAAACATCCCTTTGTGATCAACACTGTTTCCAGAACAAATCCAAAACACAGCCCCATACCAGTTGCTATGAAGGAAATTAATTCTACCCCAGCCAAAGCCAGCACAATAGCTCATCTTGAATGTTCACTGCTGAAGAATCCCAGAGTGCTCATATCCAACCTATATTGCAGAGTTAGTCAGCAATTCAGAAGAATTCATTTTGCAGTTGATTCAATCAGAAGTGCTACCAGGGAGTAAGAAAGCTGAAGGAAATTGCATCTACCTTCACTAAGTAATAGACTGAACAGCAAACATTTCAGCATAATCTACTGAAATCATAATTAAACCTGCCAGACACCAGCCCTTCTATTTTCAGTGCTGTTTTTATGGGCAACAAAATGATTCACTCTTCTTTAATAAACTATCTGCTTGAAAATATGTTTGTTTGTAACATACCCAGAAGCAGCATCAACTTATAATGTGCATCTTCTTGAATTGGCTGAGGGGAAACCTTGAACTCCTTTAACATCTTCCTTTTGATCTGTTAATGTGCATGAAAATCTTGCCTTCACTGATATGTTAGCTTCTTTTAGCTGAGTGTTTCCGAACAGTAGGAAATTCAGTTGTAGATTAAGAGACCAGCATTACTTCTGTGTGGGTGTCCTCCAGTGAGCTGGGTTTCTGAGCTCTCCTTACATTCTAGCCTATCTTCTATCTATGAAGAGTCATTGTAGAAATTAAGCCCACTCTACAGTACACATGTATTAGTTGAATTACTTTCCATTATTCACAGGCAACAATGAAAAGTTTGTCACCTAAGATACAAGAGGATATCTACTTATAGGTAGATGTAAATATAGATGCTTTTATCTAGAATTGAATCTTTCCTTGCAATTTAACATGATTTCAAACAGACTGTCAATTTAAAATAGAGTCGTCCTTCCTGATAACATCAAATAGAAATGCTTACACTTGCAACGCAGAATAAGAGATACTTCCAGACATGTACCAGGAAGGATGTGTGAAAGGCTCAGGCAGGAGGATAAAGAAATGGATGCTAGACCCTTTCCTATTCTCATGACCAAGAAAGTTGTAGGCAACAAGATGAAATTCACAAGTCAGATTGAACAATTGAGTGCCGAGGTTCAGCCTCAGAAGCTGCGTGATTTCACAGATCATGTTCATACCTATCTGTAGAGCAAAGCTGAGTGATCTAAGTGAGCAAGCTTTAATCATATTAACACTGTGCTCTGCATGTGTTAACCTGTCCTGATTCTCCTACCAGGGTAATCACAGCAGGACACGTGTTACCAACATACCCTCAGCCTTTGGGTCTCTAGGTCTAAGACAGTATCCAGCACATTGCTGATCCTTTAGGCAGTGCTTCAGCCAACTAAAAGCTAGGGACTGCAATATACTCAGTAAATCCTCTCAAACCACTTTCAAAATCCCAAGGATAAAAAGACCTTCAGATTTGTTTTGCTCATTCTGTGTTTTCAACTTTTAGATTCCTTTGGGGTTTCCACTTCTTTCCTTCCCTTGTGCATTCTTCTTCATAAACCAAGTACTGTACTCAAATGTTAGAAGCTAGAAAAGGCTTTTTAACGATCTATTGAGAGTGAAATGAATAATTTAAGATTTACAATAGCTTTAAATTGGTTTTGCATGTTGTAGGATGTAAACTGCATTACAGAGGGGGGATTTGTTCTCTTTCTGTTTGCTTGCAGTGAAATGATACAAAATCCTGTCTCATATTTTCTTTGTGTTAATTGGGGATTTAACTGTTGCTTCCTTTTGCTTACAGTGATGTACATAAAAGCCCTTAAAATCCATTTAAATTGTACTGAGTGGATTTGGTCAATTACACTAGTAATCTTTCTATTAATAAGCATGTGAAAGGAAAACTATTCTGCATGTAAATTAATAGAGCTAATCAGTTGTCCTTCCATTGTAATACACATGACAGGATTTGGCAGTACTTCAATAGGAAGTAAAAGTTTTGTGGCTTGTGTCCAGGATCACATTTTTGCAGCCTACACACAGATTGGAAATTGAGGCTATCTCCACATCCTGTTAAAATGTCCAGAATTTATCAGGTCACAACCTAAATAACAGCTCATTAGGGCTTTTTTTTGCAAGAAATCTCAAAGTGGGAATTGTAATGACTGTACAGTTTTGAAGCTGATTAAGAGAATTCTTTTTTGTAACATAGCACTTACCAGTGCTATAGGGATGAGACCCTATAGTTTGATTTTGAGGATGAAAAAATAGATTCAAACAAGACAACATAAGAAAACAGAGACCATATTTTCCATGTAACAGAGTCTCATCGCATCAGCTCATTGGTACTACTACTCGACCCAGTATTTTCTTCCACAACAAAAGGCAGTTTTAGAGGAAGCATGCTGCACTTTATCAAATAACAAAGGAGTTTGTCCATGGTGGGTTTGACCTTAGCTGGACACGAGGTGCCCACCAAAGCTGCTCTATCACTCCCCCTCCTTAGCTGGGCAGAGAAGAGAATATACTATGAAAAGCTCACGGGTTGAGATAAGGACATGGAGATCACTCACCAATTACAGACAAAATATATTCAACTCAGGGAAGTGAATTAATTTATAATCAATTAAATCAGAGTAGGATGAGAAAGAAAACTAAATCTTAAAACACCTTCCCCTCACCGTTCCCTTCTTTCCACGCTCAACTTCACTCCCAGATTCTCTACCTCCTCCCACCAGTGGTGCAGGGGAACAGGAATGGGGGTTGTTGTCAGCTCATCACATGTTTCTGCTGCTCCTTCCTCTTCAGGGGACGACTACTCACATTCTCTGCTCCAGTGTGGCATCCCTCCCACTGGAAACAGTCCTCCATGAACTTCTCCAATGTGAGTCCTTCCCATGGCTGCAGTTCCTCATGAAGAAGGGACCCACGCTGGAGCAGTCTGTTCCTGAAAGACTGCACTCCATGGAACACCTAATTACCCATCTACATTTGCACAGTTGAATTTCTCCCCTTCTTTACAGTCATATAAACTGTGTGCCAGTAATGCCCACTTTTCTCCATTGACTGCAGAGGAAAGCATGAGGTTGAGTTCAGATGGAGACAGCAATTTAGTAGATCCTAGACCAAGTCTAATGGATTTCACCTATGTTGACTGCACACACAAACACGTGCATTCAAGATATGTTCAATATGGTTTAGTGCGAGGCGCCCTTGCCCGTGGTAGGGGGTTGGAATTAGATGATCTTAAGGTCCTTTCCAACCCAAACTGTTCTAGAATCATAGATGATTCTATGACATAATGTGCACACCACGTGTGGCTGATCTGTCTGGGCTTTCTATGTGTCTCACAGCTCAGATTAGAGCAGCTACATGTAAAAAAATTCAAGCCGTACGTAAAAAATTATCTTCAGGTTCTGGTCATGTCAGTTCTACGGACACAAAAGTAGGACATAGCTGTGAAAACTTGGTTGTGTGACAGCTTAGGATGTGATATTTGTGGCTGCAGTAACTATGACCTTAGCAGAAGTTTAAGTCTATATTTCTGCAATGAGGAAGATCAGGACTCACATAACTGAGAACTAAAATGAGGGAGATGCACAGGAGCAAAGCTGTAATTTAATTTATGAGTTAAATGCCACTTTGGATTTTCAGTCACCCTCCAATACTGACCCTGCTTCCTGCTCACGTTAATCATTTCTGCAAGAAAGAAAAGGAGCAGATTCTAAAGACTGCGTCTGTGGCAGTTTCAGGGTAATTCAAAGCGTTAGCACAATGTTGAGAATCTATATCTTCTACTGACATACAACTAACGTGAAAGAATGTCATTTGCATTCAGGCAGCAAACATTAAGCAAACAGTGAATTGGGGACAACAGGTTCTGCTCTTTATAAGCTCAGAGAGTGCCTTCTCCTATACAAATAGATACGGAAGATCTTCAGTGGCTCATAATTCCTCCATTTCAATTCTGAGCAGACCTGATTTCTAGTCAGATTCACAGAGGTGCTGAGTATGCACAACTTAAAGTCCACTGAGACACACGTGCTCAGCCAATTTACCTCATCTCTGGGTTTTGTTGGCGTACTGAAATACCTTCTTACTCTGCAACTCCCATTTCAGAGGCAGCTAAACTTCATCAGAGATAATCAAATCAGCGATTTGCACAATAATATGCAAAACCTATTGGGTAAAGCTAATTGGTTTTTAGTCAGTAAAAATTGCTGCCCGTCCCATTCTTTATTTTCGTTAGCTTCAAAATAGCTTTATTAAAAGATTTGATACGTATTACCAGTGCTGAGCAGACAGCTCTCTTCTTTCATGTCTCCTTAACAAGGTATAACTTTAAATAAACCAGAAGTGCATAACACTGTTGTGGATAAACTCGTGCTAGGAAACAAAAAGAAAATTCAAGATGCAATTGAAGCTATTGGAGTAATTTTTCTATAGGAGACCTAATTCTAATTAGGATTTTGTCATAATAAAAAAGTTAAAAGACCCAGCAAAGCAAAACGTGAAAAAGCAGCAGATTCCTGAAACAGAGAAACAAGATAAAAATAAAGAATTTGCAGAGCACAGATCCTCAGGACCTTCATTTATTTGATGATATCCAGGAGGAACAACAGCCCCCTGAAAAAGAGCAGTCAGTGACAGCAACGTATACAGGGATTCTTATCACTGATAGCAACTGAGTTAACACATAATTATAAAGATAATATTATTGAACCCAGTCAAGTCTGATAAGCAGTTGGAATTCCATTCATGTCATCAAGATGGATTTTAGGATCCTTTTAATTCAATTTCCCTTTCCTCTTACTGTGGTTCATTTTATTGAAGTTAAACTACTGTAAAACTAGGCTCATGCAGAGCAACTTAGGCTTCAGTATCATTGTTCCTCCCTGTGATAATTGTTTCCATAATTGTTCTTGTCATTGTAGCAGATGATCTGAGAAGAAGAAGAGGGAAAAAAAAGGTTGTGTCCTTTCCTGCTACTTTATAAGGCATGATGATAGCTTCATAAAATTTTATTGTATTACTATACCAAGACTATAGCACCATTCCCATACTTTACTACCACGCCAAGAGCTGGAAGTTGAACTCAGACAAATTCAGCATTGAAATAAGATGTAATTTGCTAGCACTGAAGGCAGGGAAACATAGGAATGATTTGTTGGGGAGGGCTAAAGAAATAGAAGTGAAATGACCCTGTTCCTGCATACTTCAGAATCTCTTGGGTCCAGTCGCCTCAGATTTCGGAGATGAAATTATACTACTTTCTATATTTCTATCTTTTCAAGATAACCCTTGAGTCATAATATGGGAGACATTGGCCCATGCCTGTGCTGGAGTAATTGTTTTATTCCAGTATCTGTAGCTCACAGATTATGAGTTTGCTGTCTGTACTGCCTTGTTTTCTTGACACTTGTGAGACTGTACTAAGACAGGAGTTACAATATGACCTCAGGCTTAAGCATTTCCTGTAGATGTAAGAATAAATGCACATAATTTAATTCTTGGAGGAGGAAGGGGGTAGGTGTTTGTGCCTTGTTATCATAGGCACATACAAAACAACCACACTATGTCAGTGGAGAGGTCCATCTAGCCCAAGGTTGTTGTCAACCCTTGCCAAAATTAGTTATATAGGGAAGAATGCAGAAAGCAAGCAAAGAAACAACAGTTCTTCAGTGTTATGCTCTCTTGCATAGCAATCCCTTACTCTGAGACTACTGAAACATGTTCCACCATAGCTGTATGCACAATAATCCCTTTCTCTGTAATACTGAGACTGGAGCTATCTCACTTATCCGTTTGATGTTACCTGTTCAACTATTCATACTGCCCATCTGAATCAGAAACAATCCTCCATTGCTTCAGTATAGTTAAGGTCTTGGTAGATAGTTTTGCTTTCATGTGCTTCATGAGTTATGTTTTATCTACTGAAATGAGACATTTCTAACCTAATTGATTTGGTGTCCTTAAGGTCTTTTGACTTTACCATCAGTTAGTGTCTCTTCTTCTGTATATGTGATTTATATTTGACCAAACTAAAGTGTTCGGTTTAACTGTAGCCTTAACCTAGGGAAACTGGATTAAAATAATGATTTTTCATTATTGGTCATAAATGGTCCCTTCTAGACTTAAATTTTGTGACAATGTCCTAATACTATTCTGCTTATGTATTGGGTGTCTGTGACAAGGTTTTGATGAGGAGGGAGGAGGTGCTGAAGGTGGTGCTGCTGTGAGAAAAGATGAGGATCTGCCCCTATGATGGACAGAGCCTGTTGCAGCTGGCTCCAAGACAGACCTGGCACTGCCCAAAGCTGAGCCCATCAGCAACCCTGGTGTGATAACGAATTGAGAAAAACATAAAACATGAGAAGAATGAGGATAAAAAATGTGTGAAAAACAACTCTGCAGACACCGAGGTCATAGAAGAAGGAGGAGGAGGAGGTGTAGAGATTCTCCTGCAACCAATGGAGAAGACGCATTTTCTCCCTGCAGTCAACAGAAGAATGTGAGAACCTATTGGAGTAGATAGATACCAACACTGCATGTCATGGAGAAGCCCATGTCACAGCAGATGGATGTGCCTTGAAGGAAGATGCGTGGAGGAGGAAGCTACTGACAGCACCTGCAGCACATAGTGAAGAGCCCACACTGCAGCAGGTTTTCTAGCAAGATCCAGGACCCTGTGGAGGACCCACACTGGAGCAGTCTGTTCCTAAGAACTGCAGCCCATGGGAAGGAATCACTTTGGAACAGCTCATGAAGGACTGTCTCCTGTGGGAAAGAGCCTACACTAGAGTAGGGAATGAATGTGAGGAGGAAAAAGCAGCTGAGGCAAAGTGTTATGAACTGATATTGTAATCATCCGTTCTGTGTCCCCATTCCCCATCCCCCCATGCTTCTCAAGGGGCAGAAAAATTGAATAGAAGATAAGGGAGCAAAGGAGTGAATCTGGGCCTGGGAAGAAGAAGTAGTTGGAGTGTGTCGCAAAGATGATCAGAGGGCAGAAGCACCTCTGCTATTGCCCTTGTTCTGCTGCAGAGGGCACAACCAAACCACAGTGGTCCTTGTTTAGAAGTTCCCCAATAGAGTCAGTCCCAAAAGAAGAAAACAATTCTGAAAGCTTATGAGTGATGCAACCATGAGTAAAATATTGTTCCCTGTGTGGGAGCCACATTCCCACTTCACCTCTCACAAGGATACAGGTCCCTGAAGTTCTCTGCTTGTCCCCTCTCCACCTGTCAATATTATTCTGAAAGCTGAGCAAATGCAAAAGCAATCAGCTCTCACAGCCTATATCATACCTTCTTTTGCACAATAAACAGCATTTTTGATGTTGGCAAAAAGAGAGAGAACAAAACAATCCTTTCATCTTCTTCCAGAAAAGCCACATTATACCTTTTTTTTCATGTCCTTTTTCTTTTCCCCCCTCTGTAGGCCCTGGGGAATCAGCAGTGTTTTCTTCATAAACAGATCTTAACACAGACTTGAAAATGTCACTGTTAACAATGAATTATCCCAGATGTACAGAGAGCACTGTGGTCATCAATAGTTCTTTCTGTAAGCCCTCAAGGCTCTGAACCACTGATAAAAGGGAAAGCGAGGGGAGAAAAGGAATATGCAGTAAATAAATTTTATTAGTATTAAGAATTTAACGTGCTGGCTGGCACAATCAACTGACTAAAGCAATGCATCAGGCGTGGAATGGGCTGCTATGCAGTTCACTCTCACTCTACCTTATTTCTCTCTCAGTACCTGACATTTGCTAAAAGTGACAGCATCTAATAGATTTGTCAGCCTGAACAGTTTTGCTTTCAAGCTAAAGGTAGAAAATTCAGTTCATTTTAGAATGACAAACACCTCACAGTTTTGAAGTTTCTAGCATTAATTATTAACAAGCATTGTTACCAGCTTAAGAAACAGGATAAATGAGAAAGTATTATTAATATAAATGTGTATGGTTTAGATATATTATTGCAAGCTTCAGCTGAAACTGCTAGAGGAGTCAAACAGCATCTTCAAATTTCAAAGCTATGTTTCACAACTGTCTTTTCCCTTAAACCATTTACTTGCTTAAACACATCCAGACACCTGAAATGGCAACTTTGAACTAATAGAAACCACTTTGCTTATTATAGTATTTTATTCCAGAAGACATTAAGGAATATCAATAACTCTGTTAATTAATAATGCTCCAGTGTCTCAACTGGTGGGTGTGAAAGCATTCTGTGAAGAAAAATGTATTGGTATTCCCTTTTTACAGATGGGAAAACTGCAACTTGCCAGGGAGAGCATCTTAGTCAATAAGCAGATCCAGGAAAAGGAAACGGAAATCTGAACTGCAGCCCGGGAAATGACCGTAAATATCACAGAGATGACTGGCTGAGGCTTTGTGATATTGGCAGTTCTTTTAATAGAAAATGTTAAATTCAGATATGAAAACTGTTGCATGGCAGAGGAATAAGAACATAAAGTGCAGTATGAGGTCCATTTAGCAACACTGGGGACTCTCCCCATAATAAATTGGAGGTGAAAACAAAGTTGGATGTAATGAATAAATGAAAATAGAATGGTTACAGAATTCTAGGAATAAATTCAGAAGGAAAAAATGCAGAATGATATACAAAATAAACACGTAAAAACTCTCTGTAAGTACATATACAGTAAGAGAGTAAACCAAGAAACAGTTGCTTCAATGAATCTATCACTACAAGGGAGAAACATCTGATGTCTTTCTTGCATCAGTCTTCTGTTAAAAAGTTAAATATGGTCAGACATCTAACACAAGCACAATGGGAGAATAAATTTAATATTTAATATATATTTAATATTTCTTAGAACCATAGGTGCCCTCAAGTGTTGGACCAAATGTTGTCTCTTCAGTATTTAGAGAACCACCCTGAGATTTCACAGAAAATGAGCAAATTTATGGAAGACTGAAAAAAGAAAACTGAAGTGATCATCTTTAAGGTGGGACAAAAGGATGAGTAGGGGAGATTTAAGTCACAGGAAAGTACCACCACAAATAAACTGTTTCTAAATACTTAGATAAGAGGAGGGAGACAATATTTCTTTTAGAGACAGGGACATCTCCTTTACAAACAAGGAAAAAGTGACAGATAAAACTTATTTGATTTTAGCCTGACTTTCATGCTGTTTGACAAAGTGTTCTCAGAAGAAAGGTTAGGGAAGGCCTGTAGCTTGCACATACAGGTGGCTAGAAATTATATTCAAAGAGTAGTTATCATGGGTTTTCCTGTAAATTGGAATGATGCATAAGGTGCAGTTCTCAAGGACTTTGTCTTTAGCTTAATACTCTTATATATGTGCTCAAAGGAATACAGACTATGCTTTTTAAATACACAGATGACACTAAGCTGCATTGGAAGGCAGGATTAAAATTCCAAAGGGAAAAATTGTTTGGAGAAGAAAAAACAAAACAAAACAAAACTCTGATGGAATGCAAAGAGAACAATTAGAGGACATATGCATAACCAACAAAATAAAAACAGATTGAAGAAAAGATGGCTTAGGTAACCAGTAACCCAGGAAAAAATATGTGATTCTAGTGGATCACTACTGGCTTTATGTATGTGAATGGTGTAGTGAAATGCCTACACGTTTATATGTATAACATACATGAGTTAACCCTTCCACTGCACTCACTGCTGATAAGATCTTTAATAAAACCTTGTGTTCGGTTATGACTATTGAACATCAGGAGACATACGGGTGAATTAGAGATTGCTGAGGTGAAAGTAGAGTTATTAGCAATCTAGAAGTCATGATCTATAACAAAATACTGAAGAAATAGTGATCTTGTTGTCTAGAGCAGAGCAGACTGACAGGTAACATCATAATTGTCCTCAAAGCCTCAAAGTCCCGCATATTGCCATGATATCCGTGATACATAGAACATAAATTAAGGGATGAAACTGCAGCCAGGAAATAAAAACAGATTTAGACACTACAGTGGGTCAGTGAGGACTGTGAAGCTTTGGTGTAGCAGCTTTTGCAACCCCAACCAACAGCCCATTTTAAGAATAAGTTAAACAAAGAGCCCTCAGAATGACATAAGAATAGCCGATCACACCTTGAGGCAGTCAGATGGACGAGTGATTTTCTGCAATTCTTTTAAAGGGCTATTTTTCTGTGACTCTTACAAGTGGAAAGACTTATTAAGAAGCTTCCAAAGGCACCTAACTTTAACAGGAACTTTTGAGAATCCAATTCAGGAGGTTAAAAAACCTGATTCTGAGTTTATCTTCTTCACCTGGTAAGGTAAAAGTTTTATTATAGGTATTATCACCAATAACTACGAAGGAAAAGCTTTGAAGAATGATTTTCAAATATCCAGATGAGAACATTTGTTTCCAGTATAGCCCTGCAACTGCTGGGATCAGTACTGAAAATCTGGCTGTTGATTTTCCTTCCCAAAGAGTGCCGGTGTACCTTTGAAAACGCATCCTTGTTGAGCTTAGAAATGTTGCACTTGCATTTGCAGCATTGTAAGTCCCCTTAGAATTATGCTGTTGCATTTCACTGTGATAATCTTGCTTGTGATAGCACAAGATGTTTTGGCTGCTGGGGCAAGATCTCCATGTGAGGTCTCCCCCAGATATCAGCCTTCATTAATTTTGCTGTGACAAGACATTAATGTCTCCCTAAGCCTGTGGAATCCAAATCCATGGGAAACATAATGCCTGGAAGTCTGGGACTGATGTTGCTCACATATTTCTCCCCTTCTTTGCTCCCACTTGAGACATCACATCTCAAACAAGAATCTTGCTGTTCTGCTGTCATTGTGCCCTGATTTAGTCAGTCACAGTAATATCCTGTCTTTTCATGCCTGTTTCCAGCTCCCTGCACAATTCCTGAGCTTATTTGCAATAGGAGAAGACTATAAATTTAAAAGCTCTCCATTCCTAGGGTGTCTTGGACTGCTCCAACTACACAAAGAGGCTGAGTGCCCTCAGTTCCCAGGGAGAGCCAACAGCAATCAGCCACATGGAGGTACTTTTATTATAATTCTCTTCAAGTATATGTGTGTGAGTATCATACAGCACAGATGTAGGGCTAAAAATAAATATTCCTGGCTGAAAACCTCTTCCATTGCTAACGGTGTATGGTTTGTGTTTGAGGATTTTCCCCCTTCTTTTTCCCTTAGAGTAGAACTAAAGACTTAGATTCAGTGCCAGAAAGAGAGATTTTGTGAAATCATTTCCCATGCTACAGCATATGCTTAAACTGAGAAGAAATAACACAGAATGCACCTTCATTAACACTTTCAACATGACTTTATATTCTCTTGCCATACACATAGGAACTATACGGACAAGAAAGCTGGATAAAAGTCTGATTAGATTAGGTTGGCTGGCGGTGTGAGCAGTCTTGGAGGTCAACTTTGAACCAGCATCTTACATGCCAAAACTGGAGTGACATGTTTACCTACATAACCCTACAGGCAAGAAGAAGAAATGGACAGAAAACTTAGGATAGATAAAACCACAGTATTAGTAATGGTTCTGATAGAGCTTGGGGAAGGTGGAGCCAATGGCCAACCAGGTAGCAGACAGAAAGCTGTCAGGTGTCTGTGACTGTGTTCAGTGAAATATTTGTATGGGATTCATCCTATCATTGTGACTACTAAAACTGATCGGATGATTTGAACTCAAAAAATGCCTATTTCACTTTGTTGCCTGTAAAGCCAATAGAGGACATAAGGCATATAGCTCAGGTGGAGGTACTTTACAGATCTCTTCCTCTGAATACCAATTGGAATGCATAGAAATGCTTGTGGAGCTGGTTTGTTGCGGGTTGGGAGTGAAAGACTAGGGAAGTGAAGGGATGCCATCAAGAGGGACCTTGACATACTTGAGAGGTGGCCAATGCCAACCTTATGAAGTTCAGCCATGACAAGTGCAAGGTCTTACACCTGGGTCAGAGCAATCCCAGGCACAGCTGCAGGTTGGGCAGAGAAGGGATTCAGAGCAGCCCTTCAGAGAAGGACTTGGAGGTGTTGATAGATGAGAAACTTAACACATGCCAGCAGTGTGCACTTGCATCCCAGAAAGCCAACCGTATCCTGGGCTACATCAAAAGTAGCATGACCAGCAGGTCAAAGGAGGTGATCCTGCCCCTCTACTCTGCTCTTGTGTGACCTCACTTGGAGCTTTGTGTGCAGTTCTGGTGTCCTCAACATAAAAAGGACGTGGAACTGTTGGGATAAGTGCAGAGGAGGCCACGAGGATGATCAGGGGACTGGAGCACCTCCCATAAGAAGACAGGCTGAGAAAAGAAGCTGTGTGGAAACCTCATAGCAGCCTTCCGGTATCTGAAGGGAACCTACAGGAATGCTGGTGAGGGACTCTTCATCAGAGACTGTAGCGATAGGACAAGAGGTAGTGGGGTCTAACTGAAACAGGGAAGTTTAGGTTAGATATAAGGAAGAAGTTCTTTACTGTGTGGGTGGTGAGACATTAGAATTGGTTGCCCAAGGAAGTGGTAAATGCTCCATACTTTGCACTGTTCAAGGCACAGAGCCTTGGGTAACATGGTCTAGTGGAAGGTGCTCCTGCCCATGGCAGGAGGTTGGAACTGGATGATCTTAAGGTCCTTTCCAACCCAAACCATTCTATGATTCTATGAATCTATGATTCTGAGACTATAAACTGCTATATTTTTCTGCATATAAAGTTACTCAGATATTAAAAGAAGAGTATAATTAGGTGATAAGTTCAAAAATTCTATTACGGGAAAGGAGAAAAGCAATCTGTATGTAAAGCCAAGAACTTATTGTTACTATAATTGAAATCTTAACAAGCTAATCAAAAAGCTATTATTAGGCTTCATCAAATAATAACTGGAGTTCATGGCTTCTGTCTGGTCAGGGGAGAGTGCAAGGGTATAGAGCATCCCAAGTTCTTCACTGGGAGGAATATGATGCTAATGGTGGTGACGGTGGCTTCTTCCTGCTTGAGACTTGCTTCGGGTGGGGTTTTGCTTGCTAACACTCTTTTACAACTTGCTTTTCCTTCATTGGCTGGCAAGTTTGTATTACATGCAAATTTAACACACAAATGCAGTTTTATGGATGTTGCATACTCGTTCTCTTTGTTATCCTTAAATCCAGTTTTGTCCAGCTCTTGATCTGAATTTCTTTAACTGATCATGACTGAGCTGTTTACAGCGTTGGAGTCTGGAGTACTTGTCTGTACCCCATGTAACTAAACCAAGTTAAAACAAAGCTATAGTCAGGTCAGGACAAGTTCAGACAGACTGACCCTAAGCTTCAGTCCCGCAGACCTATAAACTCAGTGCAAAGCCTGTGATCTGCTACTAGCAAGGGCAACATCATATTACTTGGCTGCAAGGATGCATTCTCTAAATTCATTGCTTTTCAAAAGTGTCCTACATGCTGTTTAAGCCAAATTGATAACAAGCTGTATGATCTCTATTAATTATGCTCATATTAAAAGGGTTCCACTTTTCATATTGTACAAACTGCATAAGCATAGCATGTTCTAAATGCATCATCTGCTCTCAAATTTAAGCAGTTCAGGTTCCTTCCAAATGAGCTATAGCACAAATTACGTACCATAGAGAATATACAGCTAGAGATCCTGTTTTACAGTTATCCATTCTAGTATAAGCTGACTGTAATGACCTTGGAATTCTGTGCACAACATGCAGAATCAGTTTTAGCATGCAAATAAGTACTGTAATTTAACAAGGTCAACTTCTGCTTTTCTGGCAAGGAAAAGGATGGGAGGAAGGGATCTTAGGAAATGAGCGGCAGCATAATCACACTGACACACAAACCAGTGTAAGAGTGGTAAGCTGTCTCTGTAGTCATTATTAGTGGATAGCTTCATTCATTGCATTAGTAGACATGTTAAAAGCATAGACATGCATTCAAGGAAGGCTGATTTCCTAGTCTTGGGGCTTTCTCCTTAGTCTCCTTAGTCTGATACTATTTCTAGGATACTATTTCTAGTATCAGATCCCTAGAGAAAGTGAAACCACTACCAAAATAAAATCACTTTGGGTCAACTAGTTATCCACTGCCTGAACGTGGAACATAGGACTCCTCCAAAGGTAGGTAGTTGAGCACTTGGGGGCTCCAGTCAGCGTGTGCTGACAAGCTTCACAGTAAGATGGAGAGTGAAGACTGCAGAAACCAGCCTCCAGGAGACTTTTGCTTTTCTCCCTATATTGAGGTTACAGGTTTGTTTTAAAATGTGTATATAAAGAAAAATGCTACCAACTCTTCCTTGATCACTTATGTCAATATGACCCTTAAAAGGTTAAATTTGCAGTATCTGTTTTGGTCTAGACACTGAGAGATAACAAACAGCTCACTGGTGAGTGCAGTCTAACAGCCTGCATAGTTGTCAGAAGATGTTACATCTTCCTCACGGCTTTCTTCATAATTGCAGAACCACAGAGTCCTAAAAGCTGTATGGGAAGGACAAATAGATTACCTAATTTATTGCTGTTACTGTTGGGAATTTTTGGCATACAAGTTCTGGTCCTTTTTTTGGTCCCATTTGGTTTTGTCCCATTTCGTCTTTTTCTTGTCTTGAGGAATATCTGGTCTGACTGATAAACTCTATCAGGTTAACTCTTCTGTTAACTGTTATCTACATATTTTCTCTCATTTTCTCAAGTTCCATGTTACACACCTCAGTCTCCCATGCCACGTTATTAAACTGCTAAATGGCAAATTATTATTCACTCATAAATGTAAGCTCATCTTCTTTTACTCACTGCTCATACCAGAATGACCGTTACTCTTCAGTGAGATGTTTTGGTATGGACTTTTGAATGTGACTTGGAACAAACCAACCAAACAAACAAACCAAATAGGGACACATTGCTCAAAGGAAAAACAATTGCTATCTAGAATATCACACCAGGACTGTCATAATGATGGAGATTTATCAGTCTTGCATCCAGCAGCCAGATTTTGGATATTTTGCAAGAGAAACTGCAGCTGTTTTTCAGGATCCATACTGGGAGTACAGTTGCTGCAGCAGAGTGCTAGAAATGAATGAAGAATCATAGAATCATAGAAACATAAAACCATAGAATCATGGAATCATAGAAACATAAAATCATAGAATCATAGAACAGTTAGGATTGAAGAATGACAATGTATTCATCTTTTTTTTAGGGAATGGAGAATTGTAGGCTCTTATGCCTGAGATCAAGAACTGCAGCCAAGTTATATATGCAGAAAACATTCAAATTCAAGAGCACAGAAGAAGAAGTGAAGGAAAAGAAGATTTTTGAGCTGAAACACATGAGAAGAAGCTATCTCCCTGGCTGGAAAAAGAGATGAGTCAAATCCATGAGGCAATTGAACTACTAAATAAGACAGGGAAAAAAGAAAAAGAAAAAAGGAAGTTTGATAGATTTGAAAGGCCTGGAGGTTTGTACAACTTCTTGTCATCATTGGCAGTCTCTTGGCATCAGTAAAACTGTGCTTGGCCTTATTTCTTTAAGACAACAAAGCACTAGAACTCACAAAGGTTAATGCATTTTCTATTCCTGAGCAAAATTTATAGTGCAGTATTGTGGAGGTAGACTGACAGACTGAAGAACTGGTCGTGATTTGCAGTGACTGACAAGCTGGAGAATTAAAGACTTTAACAATTTCATTTATTATATATATATATAAAAGCATTTATGCCAGCTTTAGGCTATAATTGGCACACCTGAATGAGCATCTCCTTTATGTGATTTTAAACCTGTAAATTCAAAACCTGACTATTCTGATTAGGAAGTATTTTACCTGTGCTTTGATCAGGAATGTATGGGTGTAGAAGATCACAGACACCAATCCAGCAGTTCATGGGCTCAATCTGATTTTCAGAGCAATAAACCTAACCCATAGGCTGTTTGTCACCACAGTTTTGGTGACTTCAGGGTTTGTTTTCCTTTTTAAATGGAAAGAAGCTCAGAAATCAGCAGAATGGATCACACAAGATACATGAATTGTTCTAGCAGCCTATTCCTTGATTTCTCCTTTCCTGAACCCTGTCATTTCCCCAATTTCTGCAGCTTATCATTTGTCCATCAGCAGATGACTTGAAAGCATTTGTCTTATGATCAATATGCAGGCATTCCCTATCTTTTAGTATGTATTTCTTTTCTTATATGAGGGAAAAGTGCATAAAGGAATCCCAATACAGCCTGTCATTAGACCATCCGTCATGTAGAGGGGATGCTTGTCTTGTGGTCACAGGATCATTACAACTCCAGTAGCATGCCAACATCGATGAATCTTGTCCAAACTCTATGTGTTTTCCTCATAGAAGTGAATGTAATCCCAGCATATAATAGTAGCTGCTTACAGCTTGTAAACCGAGACACCTTTCTGATCATGCAACAGAGAAAGAATTTAAGTGTGTGAAGCTTTTGTTACTTAGGCAGGTTGCCTAGTACAGAATTAATGACACCTTTAGTAACCACATTTTGAAAGACCTTCATCAGCGCCACACTAAAATCACTGTTGTGCAGTATATCTGTTGCTATGACAGACATAGCAGAAGCTCTTCAGAAAGCTATATGCTACAATCATAATGTTTATGTATTCTTTGTGTCTTTAGATCTATGATTCTATTTATTAGAATTGTGGGATTTTAAAGAATCCTTGCTTATAGCTTTGGATGTACCATTAGTTAATTAACATTAAAATACTTCTCCTTACAAAGCCACTAGCTCTATTAAAGAGGCACCTTTTGAAACTATTAAAATAATCAGTGCCAATGACACTCTGAAGAAAAACAGGAAATTATATTATTATTTATAGTAGTGTTCTAAACACTCTTATTAAACACTCTTATTCATTTTTTGCATCAGTTCCGTGCAAAGATCTTTAATTTTAAGGGCTTTTATTTCTCTCAATTTTCAGATTATCAGACTAAACCGAGACTTATTTTCTTTGTGCTTGCCTGAATCAGCTTACCTTCAGCTGAGGAAAGCACTATCTTTCTCTTTATCTTTGGATTGTTCTAGATTTTTCTCTTCTGGCTTTGAGAAGACATTATTATTATTCACATCCCTACAAGCCACAATCCCATATTTTTGTAGTCACCTTAAAAATCACACAGAGGTGTGGTGCTTTCCACAATTATCATCTACTCTATGTGGCTTTAGCAGAGTGTTAATAGTTTGGTTTTCTTTCTACTTTATACATAGGGAACCGGGGCAAGAATGTAGTAACACCTGAGTGTAATCTTAAGAGGCACTGAGACATGTCTATCCCATTTAAAATAAGTTTTGTGCCTAAGGAAGGGAGCAAAAACTCCTTGATCAAGTAACACAATGTTGTTGTTAAACCAGATTTTATCGATCATGCCACAACCTACTCTTTAGCTATAGATCCTGAACTATTGACATTACCAGGGTCTACACAGGCCAGCCGACTGGTAATAGGGTCAAATTAAAACTTGCTTCAATAACCATTGGCTTTGAAACACCCTCATATAAAACTATCTCCAACAGATCTTTACAGATTCCCAGAGTTATCCAGCAGTCTAGAGATCAGCTGTAGCTGAAAAGCAAAGTGATTACTGAAAGCAAGCGCCTTTTAAGAATGGGATTCATGGAGATAGGAAGCCAGAGCACCCTGAAAGCCTGGATATAGAAGCTGGTTGTCCTATTCATTCAAAGTCTGCTCAGGTGGAATTTGACTGGGTGATGAAATGGACCTTCCAACTCAAACTGTTCTGTGAGTCTATGAACAGCAAAAAGCTAAAGAAATTACTTTAACCAGTGCCATCGTAATGAATGAGCTCATAACTGCCCTAATTCATGATACCTATGTTGGAAAGGGGTTACCATATAGTAAGGCTGACACTGGACTCTTTTGATTTACTTGCTATTTTGCAGTGGATTTGACTGTGTAGCTCATGTTTTCTGGTGGCCTTAAATAACGCGTAAAAAGGCTCAGCTATACAAAGCAGTTAAGCGCTGATCTGGGCTCCCTTGCCCACAAAGGTGAGTTGATAGTTTTTATAGCCTTGCACCTCACAAGTTTTCAGAAGTGTGATAGATTTGAGAGATATCTTGAAAATTTTCACCTGTAATCATAGTAAATACTCCAAAGTTTCCAAATGGTGCAGTGGAATTCATAAGCAATACCTTGATTGCCTGGATGGGTGGAGATACTTTATCACTCCTTTGAAATTGATCCTGTTCAATACAGCTGATAAAATCAGTCAATTAACCTGGTTTATTATCATTTCTCTCTTTTTCTGGCCAATGATTCCTGAATATTTTTCATTAGTTCAAACTGTTCTTCACAAATATCTCCCTGACTCTAGATTTCGTTTACTCTGGGTAAAATTGACAGCTTTCCAGGACAAAATCTGACCACCAGTCGAATTCCAGTGAAGCAGGGAGCCTTGTGCTGTACAGCTGGTCCTTCAGATCACACAGGAGATTTTATGTGCTCCACACCATTTGGCTATAATTTCAGTAAAGGATAACAAGTGTAAGATATTCCATTTTCATCAATGCCCACATTCACATGCAAACATGAGTATACGCAGCAACAGCAGCTATTAACTAAATGAATAAACAAGAACACATTTACAAAGGCTTTTGTGAGCAGTGAGAGGAAGACTCAGTAAACATAATCAAAACCAGAATTCAAATTAACAATACATATCACTATCAGGTGTTCATTAAGTTTATCTGGAAGAATACTGCTTACTAATGAGTTATTTGAGACCACATGCATACACCCTGTAAATCCAACAATAAAAAACTGTCATTATTTTTTGCCCATTATTAATAGTCATTCCCTTTTTAATATATCTCATAATTTCTGAGAGTCTGGAGTAGTACTATTATAATATTATTAATAAAATATCCTGACTATTTTAATATCATTAATAAAACATATAAAAGATTTATTAATAAGATTTTTGAGGGTCCCCACACATCCATTAAGAGTCACCAATGACAATGTATGATCCTATTATATTCTGTTCGACTTTAATAATCTTCTTTTCAAGTAACCTATAATTCAGAAATTTCAATCGAAATTTCAATAGAATTAATTATTTACCTGATATTTGAAATTACATGGCACACTTAATGGTGACCAAGTGTTTCTAATTCTCTTTATGTGCTATTTCTTTCTATTATTTTCTAATAAAGCTAACCTGCCACCACATTTGTATCAGAGCTAGGCCCATTTCTATTACACAGACAGATCCAGGGAGGACCTCAAAACTTTATCCTCAACTCTCTGTTAACTAAAACGCTTTCCCAGGGCAGTCAGGAACAAGTTCAAAGCCATAAGGCATTAGGTCACTGATATTTTGTGTATATTTGGAAGAATAGTGAGCAAATCTCAGTACTGAAAGGGGTCATTAACTAAGACATAGATGCAATGTTATTCTAATATCATTTGTCAGAAGGACTTTGTTGCACTTTATAGTGAAACAAGGGGAAAATCTAAACCAAAAATTTCTCTCCTGAATAGTGCTCATAGCTACATTTGGGTCACAGTCTGCCATGTAAAGATACCAAAAGTCTAGCTAACCAAAAGGCTTTTATATTCACATTGCCCATGTAAAAATCGCTGTTAACATTTCCTTCAGCTCAGAGCTTCACATATCACAGAGGGCCTAAAACTGGTATTTCTCTCCAGGAAGTGGTCTCAAGACACAGACAGTTCATGGGTGGGTAGGTAATTCCTCATGGAGAATTTATTATAAACCTAAGATGTTGACTTACATTCCATTCTTCCCTACAATCTCTACAGAAAAGCCTGACTACTTGTTTGGAGTCACAAGTTTGACCACATATCATAACTCAGACTTGAACTCTGCTGAACCCTCAGTATGTAAACTATCCACTTTGGAATAAGTAAGCAAAAATCATGGAATACAGATCTACAGTTCCTTCTTACAGATCCTTTTGTAAAATGAGAAATGTTGAGATACCTGAAGAAGAAAGGGTCCTAGAATTTCTTATCATAACCAGCCATTCAACGTGCATCCATGTTTTCACACACAGATACACATAAACACTCTGGGGAAAGCAGGCACAATGAAGATACTCACAGAATCATAGAATCATAGAATGGTTTGAGTTGGAAGGGACCTTAAACCTCATCTAATTGAAGCCCCCCCTGCCATGAACAGAGACTCTTTACACTAGACCAGGTTGCTCCAAGCCCCTGTGTCCAACCTGGCCTTGAACACTGCCAGGGATGGGGCAGCCACAGC
>JANHGB010045337.1:0-20046 GCA_026283785.1 Coracopsis vasa | reverse complement strand
AAATGCTTTTCGAAACGAATTGTATGCTCCAGGTAAGCTATTTAGAGTCGTATCTCAGCATTTGGGAGTATTGCCTCTGTGTAACTTACTCCCTATGGAAAGCATGGGAGTCATGTAAATGTTATTAATTCTGTATTTATGAATAGTAATATTAAAAGTCATCAATCCCTCAAAAGCACCCATTTGAAAAATGGGAAAAGGCTTTTTATTGGTGCTGCCAGATTCAGATGAGTAGATGATATAATTATACGGATGTGTATCATAGGAAGCAGAGCACCTGGAAGTGTTCACAATAACAAAGCAATGGCATTGGTCTCCAAGCCCTCCAGACTACAGACTGCCCATCTACTCCAGGCTGCAGCTGCAAGCTTTGCCTGATGTAGGAGCATTGCAACTTCTATCATTCTTTGGTGATTATTCCTTATCTGGCCCTCTGTTTCCCTAATAATTTTTCCTTCCTTTACTTGCAATTCGTGATTTCTCATGAAATACTTAATTCCTATTGCTAGCAAACATATTATTCAATTCTACTTTTCTCAAAGTGATCAAAATACCTCATGCCATATTTAATACAGATGAACTGGTTCTCAGATTTTGATCACATTAGCCACTGACTGAATCAGGTTGAGTTTTCTGCAGCTTCTTTCTACTGCTAAAGTTATTTTTTTCCATGCCTTTAGCCTACTCAGTATATTTAGTTTCTGACTCATTTCTTTAGAGCTCCGAATTCTTTTCTGACTCACTGGGAATAATTTATTCTGTTTTGGTTTCACCAGGACAGGTTTTCAGATTTCATCTCTCAAATGTCATCACTAATGTCTCAAAGTTTGTTTACAAATGACTTTTTGTCTCACACAGAGGAGCACTGATGTCAGATGGTGCTTCACCAATCAAAGCTGTTCCAAAGCTTCCATTTCTAAGATATTCTCTGTCTCTGCAGCCTTTCTACAACTTGTTAATTAATGATTTTTTCCCACAGTGCATTGGTGATTAGCTCTTTCCCCTAAGGAAAAAGATTGCCCCTAAGCTTGTTTTGAATAAATATAATATTATCAACTATAAGTAAGCAAAAATAGCAGGGACCCCATGTGCACTATCTTCCAAAATTAAAGAAATAATTAAATTGACCAAAAATAATATGAGGTATCATTAGTGAGTGTGGGGTTCTACTTATTTGCCCTCTGGTCCTCAGATTTGAGAATGTACTTGGCTGACATTTCCATCTTGTTCCCTGCAAATGTAAAGGCAGAATTTTCATTTGGCTTTTGAAATATGAATTTTTCCTCAATTTGTGCAATGGAAGGACTTGGAAAGTTTAAAAGAAAACATGCCAATATTATCATTATGAACTACGTGATAAAAATTGCATCTGTATTATTAAAATAACCACTACAAAAAATGGATTACTGACTCCCAGTGCCATTTATATGCCCTAGTGTATCCAAACCATCTGCACAGAGTTGGCACAAATGGCACAGGCTTTACAGAAAACCCAAATCCTTCTGGAACAGCAGCTGAAGGCAAGGTGATATATCTGTTAACATATAAAATAACACTGAATATTTAGAATTAAGCAACTGAATCCTAGTCTTTGTGTCCACAATGTGCAATAATGTCTCCTCTAAGCCTCACATGCCCATGACATGTGGCTTTTTCAGAGCATGACACTGAAGTTTATCTATAGCCTGAGTAAGCATAAGGGTATAATTTAGTGTTTTGGCAACACAAGGTCCATTGAGACAGTGTTGGAAGATTGCATAGAATAGAGGCAACTTTCATGTACCTCATTCCCTGGAGCAAACTCACCAGCACCACAGCTAACAGAGAGCAACAGGCAATATATGGTATGACACACATTATAGTGTACCTAATTCGGAGCCTGGGGCTTAGCAATGGACTCTGGATCATAGTTACCACAACAGTGTAGATACAACCTTAGTGGCAGCAAGGGTGAGAGCCAGTTCAGACACAGTCAGTCAAGACACCTCACTTTAGGAATCTACACTGAGTTGCATACGTGATTCAGGACTTACAGGCTATACATATCCTTTGGGACTGGCAGCTGGAGATCAATCAGGACAACTGTATGAAACCTGGTGCCTACTTTCTGGTGAGATGACCACTCTCTAGGCTCCATTGAATAGATCTCTAATGACTATCATGAAAGTTTAGATCAACAGTTCACATGCACCCATGCATGTAGATATATATTAATAAAGGGGTTTTTGGGAACCGCTATTGCTTTGAATCAGATGTCCATTGCTGCAAGGCAATTAGATGCTTCTCAAACAATTCCTCCTGCCAACCTTCAGGTATATATGAAAAGTATATTTCAATGTCTTAATCTGAAATTAAAATACTCCAGAAAACTTTGTTTTATTTGTTTGTATTCTGTTCCAACTTTAAAAAGTTTCCTTAAAAAGAGAAATTAATAACTTGGAGGATCATTAACAACTTGAAAGTATGTATGTATTGCAACAGGCAATGAATGAATGCAAGGTGCACCTGCCCATGGCAGGGGGGTTGGAATTAGATGATCTTAAGGTCCTTTCCAACCCTAACTATTCTATGATTCTATGATTCAATGGTCTCCAGGCAACCAAGTTAACCTAGGAGCAAGAGACAACAGCTGCCTGCTGTGGGGCAGACATTTCCAACAGCACCAGTCTCATGAAAGTAAAGTCACATTTTTGAACTTGCACATAAAGCCCCCAACCAGCAAGATCTGTGAGAAGCCATGGTTTGCCTTAGTTGCTGTCCCGTATCTCAGGTACTTTCACAACTCTAGAGAACAAGAAACCAGAGCACCTCTGAGCAGTTTCTAGTCATTCAAATCCACTGTTGGCCATCTCCAAACTGGCTCTTGTGTGATTGTCCATACTGCTCTTCACAAAAATCAGTTCTATTTATTTTCTCTGTTCAAACAAGAGATCACTCTTGGAGACACTATACATCCACTTTGGGTAGAATTCATGAGTTTTGATCTCATGAAGTGTGGGCTAGAAGATATATCCCCTCTCACAGATGAGGAATAATCTTCAAGAAACAGCATACAATCTTCCATATGTTGGAAGATTGTCATGTTCCATATGTTCCAACTCTTTCCCACATTTTTGGAACTCTTTCTAACACTTTTGTCATTGATAATGTTACTTGTAACTACAGCTACTTTTCCCACACTGGTCTAAATCACAAAAAAATTAATCTAAGATGATGCAAGAAGCCTGTACCTGCTTGTTTGCATCCATTTCAGCAGGGCAGTGGCAGTGCCCACTCATTCCTCCCAGGGTTTCTGCTGCATCTAACCAAGAAGTATGGTCTGATGCCAGACTTGAATTATAACAATAGGGCTGGACAATAGGGCTGGATGGCTGAAGCAGTTCTCCTCCCCTCTCTCACTGAACAGTATAAGAGCAGCAAGAGAGATTTCCAGGAATTTCTTGATCAGATTAGTGGAAAGCTGTTGGAGTTTTGTGAGGAATCTTTTTGTTTGTTTGTTCTTTTGTTTGAATATATTGTATCAGCCCATGAAAACACATGTGATTCTGGTGGCACTATGCCACCAGGGAATACTACACTGCCAATGGAGAAAAGCCAGTCCGATGTCAACCAAAATACATTGTTCAGACTAACAGATAAGATTCAGTTTTACCAAATACAAGAGCAGTGATCTGACTTTTTCTTTCACTGCACTCCTGATGGAAATAACTGAGCAATTCAAATTTCAATAATTACAAAGGGTCAAGAAAAAATATTGATCTGGCTGGTCAAGAAAAACCACAGCTAACTTTTCTAGATCAAGACAGTATGGTTCTGGCAAGGTATCTTGCCATTTGTAGCCATCTGAAAAATAAAAACAGACCAGGTGAAAAACTATCCTGGATAAACAGCAAAACACTTTCCACATTTAATTAACTGAAAACACCTCTAACCTTTGGCACACCACCATGTTTGACTTGAGCATTCCCTCAGCTTCCATATCTGCTTCCTACGTGTGCCAGGCACCATTGCTCAAGCAGTAACAAGATCATGTGTTTCTGGTGTGAATCAGGCTGGACTTCAAAAATCCCAGTGCTGCTTAATTAAATTCTCTGGAGTGTCTGATCTTACAGGGGTGCTTATACCAAACCTCACATGCAGTGGTATGTATTTATGGCTAATTTCTCTTTAAAGCACCAGAAAACTGCCACAGACAACAGCCACTAAACTGGACTGAGTAGTAAAACAACTCTGATACTGTAGATGTTCAAAAGGAATGCAAGATGAATTCAAAGCCTTCCAAAACTCAGCAGGTAACAGCTGAAAGAAGAGTTCTAGGTTCTCTGCATTCAGACCTGTTTTTATTTCTTAGATTGGTTAGGGTTGGAAGGGCCCTTAAAGATCATCCAGTTCCAACCTCCCTGCCGTGGGCAGGGACACCTTCCACTAGACCAGGTTGCTCAAAGCCCCATCCAACCTGGCCTTGAACACTGCCAGGGATGGGGCACCTGCAGCTTCTCTGGGCAACATGTTCCAGCATCTCACCACCCTCACACTAAAGAACTTCTTTACATCTAATCTAAATCTACCCTCTTTCAGTTTTAAGCCACTACCCCTTGTCCTGTCACTACACACCCCTGTAAAAAGGTACAGATTTCTTGTAGGCCGCCTCTAGGTACTGGAAGGCTGCTCTCTAAGGTCTCTCTGGCTTGTTCTCCAGGCTGAACAAGCCCAACTCCCTCAGCCTGTCTTCACAAAATTGGTGCTCCAGCCCTTGGATCATTTTTGTGGCCCTCCTCTGGACTCACATATTTAATTAATCTTGAAAGTGTGAAGCATATGATAAGCAACACTACTATTTATATGTTTATTTGCTGCTGTTCATGTACATGGTATTTATAAATATTTTACTTCCCTGTAACTTCAGAATATTGTAATTGTTTTAATTGCTACAAGGAAAAGTGTCAATTAGGCCCGCAGGACTTTCACTGTCATATGTTCAGACTTATAAGAAGGAAATTTTTCGCTACTCAAACATCACTCAGATAGGTATCACTTACAGATGAAAACCTTCTGATACACATTGTGAAAATTACATACTTTTAAAATTATTTCTATTTCATCCATGGTTTTGTGTTCCATAGGAGGTAAGGTATTAAGATAAAGTAAATCCAGATTTCTCTTGCACAATAGAATAATTGGAGATACTGTTTACAGATTTATGAACATCATATCAGTTAAATGCAGAGCACAAAGAGTCAAAAAGTATCTTTTATTTGTGGATGAAGTATACCTCTTCCAGTATCCAACTGAACCTCCACCATCTTTTCTCTCACAAGCAGACTTTCATATGTACCCTCTTGATCTATTTTTCCCACGATACAAACACAGTCCAAGTATTATTCAGAAAAAATGGTCTTATCTTTTGCTGAGCTTGCAGACTCACCTTTTCACCGTTCCTAAACCACAGGAGCGTGGGATAGCCACGAACTTGGGTTTCAGAGCAGACTTTGGAATGCTGGGTACAGTCAACCTACAATTTAAAATAAATAAATAAATAAATAAATAAATAAACCATTCAGTGCTTAAAATAAACATACAGGAAGCATCATAGACTCCCCAACGTTTACAGTCTTAGAAGAATACAGGAACAAGTAATACATGCGTTGGCAAAATTCAGTACCAAGTACTGTCTTGAGAATGATTATGTCTGCCTTCCAAACAGTGGTTGAGTTGTATAACTGAGAGGCTCTGTGTGTGTTTGATTATTTTATTACTTTTTTTTGGGAGGGATCAGGGAGGGAGGTACGGACAAGAAAGAAGTAGTAGCAGTTGCAAAGAACAATGAAGACATAATTAAATATTCCAGTCAAAAAGTACTTGGTATTCTCAATGAATAAAATCACTGCAAGGACAATAAGATACAAGACTCTAATGTGAGAGATCTTTAAAATGAAGATATATTGTCTCATCCATTCAATTCTAGTATGTCATAAACCAATCTGTAAAGTTATCAGTTTATCATCTTTTTTGAAGCAGGAAAAAAAGATAACTTCAGCATTGGAGTCATTGCTCGACACAACACTTGGATTATGAATTTTACATTAGAAACACTTTGCTCCAGATCACTGAAGATCAATTCTAAAGATTAAAGAGCATCCTGCCAGCGATATCTCTGCTGTTAAGATACTATTCTCCCAAAATACATGATGGTCATGGTTCAACCTTCTTAGAAACAGTTGTGTTTCATGTCTACTTGCAGACTTACAATCTTAGCCAAGACACGTTTCAAATAGTTTCACAAGGTATACAGTTTCACAAAATTGATTAGGCATCCAGACAAATCTCATTGGCTTTATTAAATGGAACTACCAGTAAGAATAACTGCAAACATGACAGACAAGTGAATAAAAAAGAAATTTGGGAAGATTTTTTGCTAATTTTTCTCTGGGTAGCAGAGAATGGTAACTTCAAGAAGCTGCTTAAGCTAAGCAAAGATTTTACCAGACAGCAAGCAAGGCTCTCAAAAAGTAAACCAGCAGATGCAACATTTGGTGCAGACAACATCAAACGAAAAATAGCTGCGGTATTTTATTCTCAGAGAAAATTCAATTTTATATCCAGGTCATAGAATCATAGAATAATTAGGGTGGGAAAGGACCTTAAGATCGTCTAGTTCCAACCCCCCTTCCATGGGCAGGGACACTTCCCACTAAACCATGCCACCCAAGGCTCTGTCCAACCTGGCCTTGAACACCTCCAGGGATGGAGCAGCCACAACTTCCCTGGGCAACCCATTCCAGTGCCTCACCACATTAATAGTAAAGAATTTCTTCTTTATATCCAATCTAAACTTCCCCTGTTTAAGTTTTAACCCATTACCCCTTGTCCTATCACAATTTTTTTCATACATAAATATATGTATGTCTTCTCTATGAAGTCCAGCTATGCTGACCTGCTCTACATCTACAGCGTACCTCAATTTGTGGATTTTCAAAAGCATTAAAAATAATAAATAAAAAAAAGTCAAGCTCATCACCCCCAGTAACAGCTGAAAGTGCTGTGAGGGCAGGGGCAGGGAAGACAGCTGGGTTTTTGCCCCTCTGCAGGACTAACAACACTGCTAACCATTATGCAGTCTTTCAGATCACTGGTATCACTTGGAAAGCTTAAGGATACGGAAGTTGAGCCCTGTCAGTTTTCCACTGTTGGCAAGTACAGAGGGATTCACATCATGAGCCACCTGGACTTAGGTATGGGTCAGCAAATAAAGCCAGTAATTGCAATTGCCAGACCACCTCCATACCTCAGCATAGAAGTCACTCCACGTACAAGTAACAAGCTCCCATGGTAAATACACCACAGAACCTGGTTATCAACCCTAAGAGAAATAGTAAAGCAGGACAAGATATCAGTTTTTAAGGTGAAGACCCCCTGAAACCTTTAGAAAGTTCTAGGGAGGTAAAGGGATAAAAAAACAACCAATGAAGAAATAATTCATCATAAGGAGCCCTGTAGATCTAAAGCTTGTTAAGGAATCCAGTGTGGTAAAGAGGAAACTAAAAGTCACTTTCTCATTCAAAATAAACACTGACATCTATCAAATTCTGAAAAAAGGGATGCATAATAAAAAACAAATCTCAAAATATTACTCCATGCATATGAAGTATCGGACTTATTCCCGTCTCTCTCTCTCAAACACAGGAAGCTAGCTGTGTTTCTAACAAGTCCTTCCTTAAAGTGAGGGAGTCCTGTCAACTGTGGACGTATGCAGGGAAAAAAAAACCAACAACCCACTAAATTAAAATAGAAACTGTGACTATAAAAGTATTTAAGAGGTGACAAACAAAACAATTGTTATTTGCAAATCAAAGCACAAAAAGCATGATACTTGGCTGAAACATGCATTCACACAAAACAACTTTTAGATGAAGAGTACTTCACCTACCTTGCCAATCTTGACAGTTTCTGAATGCTCAAAGGCTTGAGCCAGCTGTTCCCAGGTTGGGGCCAAAGCCTTACAATGACCACACCAAGGGGCAAAGAATTTGATGAAGTGGTTACCTTTTAAGTCAAAGAGGGAAAAAAATAAACAAAAAAAGAAAAAAAAACAAAAAACCAAAACACATTTAACTCATTTGGAATGAATTTGGCTGTAGTTAAAGACTAGGTTCTAATCTCAGACTGCAAATTTATCATGGTATTTCCTGAGTTAAAGATAGGAAACACTGTAAATCAAAGGCCAGGACAGAATGCTTCAGCAATTAGGTTTTCAATACTGTGTGCAGTCCCAGTGTTGCCAATTTCCCTGAAAATCCAAACAGCTTCACAACTTCAAGCCAACAAATGAGATATTAAAATTGATAATTTTAACCTAACCGTTGGCCAAAATGTCTAATTCTATCATGTCCATCACTTGACCCATTAGAGAGTAGAAAGAACCACCAAGGCATGTGTGTTCATAACACTATAAATGAAGGTAATTATTAGACTTAAACTTACATATTTATTAGGAAACACCATTGCATTAAGCCAATGAACTACCTAAATCATTTTGTTCAGCTTTGCATTTTCCTTTTTCTGCCCTGCTCTTTGTATTTTCATGTTAACTACTCAGGAATCACTGCCTTTAGTAGACTTTTGCAGTGGTTTATAGAGATGTTTAGCTTAAAAGTATAATCTTAGTTGCAGAGTACTAGAATATGTAATTTCCTTCAATTGAGATTACTATTAATTCAAGATGTTGCACTGTTTTGCACACATGAAGGCAAGACTGTTAATATGAAATAAAAGTTAACTTAATTAAAACAAGGAAAAAACCTAATTTGAAGGAAACACCAGCAACTGGAGAATGGTTCTTTATAAAAAAAGTATTCATAATCCTTTGAAGACTGCTTTTGGGCTGATACTACTAGAATTCATTTCTAACATGAGGGCTTGTTCATAACAGGAGGTCAGAGGAAAGATGTCACAAAATAACTAGGAAATGGGAACTGCAGTAATACTGTACTCTAACTTGCCTGGTCAGCACATGGAAGACTTTCAAATTGATTGACATGCTTTGCTTTGGTCAAGCAAACTGCAAACTGAAATTTCTTATGAATAAATATCTAGTCAAAATCAGCTATTCCATGCCACATACTCTATGATATGCTCTCCTTCCCAACAGAAACAAAAAATAAAATAACAAAAAATAAAAAATATCCTAGAACATGAAAAAGGTAAAGTAAAGGGAGACTTTTTAAGAACAAAAGTTAACCTTCCAGCCTCCTGCTAAAATGGTTTGATGTTTAAGAGGAGACTGGTGATGAGTGGCATTCCTCGAGGGTCAGTGTTGGGACTGGTGCCATTCAACATCTTTATTGGCAACAAGAACAGTGGGATTGAGTGCACCATCAGCAAGCCTGCCATCAACACCAAGCTGTGTGGTGCAGTAGACGTGCTGGAGGGAAGTGATTCCATCCAGACGGACCATGACAGGCTTGACATGTAGGGCAGCACAAACCTCAGGGAGTTCAGCAAGGCAAAGTGCAAGGTCCTGCACACGGGCTGGGGCAATCCCAAGCACAAACACAGGCTGGGCAGACAGTGGACTGAGAGCAGCCCTGAGGAGAAGGACTTGTGTGTGCTTGGTTGATGAGAAGCTCAACATGACCCAGCAGTGTGGGCTTGCAGCACAGAAAGCCAGCTGTATGCTGGGCTGCATCAAAAGGAGCATGACCAGCAGGTCGAGGAAGATGACTCTCCCGCTTTACTCTGCTCTCATAAGACCCCACCTGGAGTACTGCATTCAGCTCTGAGGCTCCCTCAGAAGAAGAATGTGGGCCGATTGAAGCACATCTAGAGGAGGGCCACAATGATGAGAGGGTTGGAGCACATCGCCTATGAGGACAAGCTGAGAGAATTTGAGTTGTTCAGCTTAGGGAAGAGAAGGCTCTGGGAAGACCTTATAACAGCCTTCTGGTACCTAAAGGAGGCCTACAAGAAATTTGGAGAGGAACTTTTTACAAGGGTATCTTGAGATAGGACAAGGAGGTATGGCTTTAAACTGAAAGAGGGTAGATTTAGATCAGATATAAGGAAGAAATTCTTCACTATGAGAGTGGTGAGGCACAGGAACAGGCTGCCCCAATAAGTCATGGCTGCTCCATCCCTGGAAGTGTTCATGGCCAGGTTGGATGGGGCCAGTGACAGGGATGTTGGAACTAGATTATCTTTAAGGTCCCTTCTAACCCAAACCTATGGTCCTATGATATGTAAGTACTGAACTTTTTGTAATTGAAGTCAGAGAGACCTCAGCCACTTTACAGATGATCATAAACCTGCTCAGCCATTGGATATGACCATGAGAATGTCTCCTCTATGAATACAAATAGATACATAAGAAAATTACAATAAAAATATTAAAACATTTACAGATACACTAAACTTAGCTATCTTCTTAGACTGTAAAGTTTTATAATGCTTAGCATCTCCCTGACAGCTTATGGAAAAATCCACAAAGAATTTTGTTGCAATTATGTGCTAAGCCACACAGACTGGGAAATTTTGAGTTAGCTGCATAAAACGCTCTTTTACACTTCAAAATATTTCTAATCAGTGAATAGTTGCTTTAAGAAGCTCAAGTATCTACCTCACTGGTGGTATCACATGGATACAGACAGTTAATTTAATCCAGCATTTGTTTTTAGGAAAACAGAGATCATCTGTTGTTATGACAGCCCAAAGTTGTATGGTAAGATTCTGCTCATTCTCTAAAAAAGCCACCATGTGGCTGACAAAATTTCTCATGTTAGGTATTGATCCTGGCATTAATTTAAAAGCTTCCAGACAAAATATTTTTTTAAATGGCCAAACAAGTGAAGTGTTTTGCCCACATGAAATTCTGGAGGAAGAAAGCTAAATAAGTGCCCAGACTGGAGTGGGATGGGGCAGTAAGGATGAAGTGCGTGGATTATATTTATCCAGAACAGCAGCCTGGGAGTAAAAATAAGCCAGCACCCAGTGAAAAAGGAAACTAGACTGGCAAAAACACAAAGTGAGTAGCAAGGCACTCTAGGAAAGAAACAGTTTAGTCAAGCAAGCCCTGCTAGCTTCTTCCATGTGATTATGTGCCTTAATTTTACTGCCTTCTGAGTGGGGTGGTTTTCTCAAACTTTCGCATGGCATGCAATCTGTAAACACACTACTACATTTTTACACAGTCTGTAACTTTAATCCTCTTTCACTAGGCATCACTGGAAAATAAAAGTGGAAATGAGGTACCTTGAAAACTAATATTTATGTTGCAGACTTCCCACTATTGATGCCTCTGTAATCAAGTGTCCCTTGCTCATGAAAAAAAAAGTTACCTTCTGCTATGTGCATCTTGAAATTGTCTGCTGAGAGTTCGTACATTCCCTGCTTAGGTTCAGGGGCTTTTGGTGGTTCCACATCAGATTCTGGATCCTATTAATGAGAAAAAAAACCAACTTTTATTTGCCTTGTACAGTAAATAAACAATATTTGATTCCTGTATCACACCACTCTCTGGTAGTGTTGTAAACTCTGAAATTTTAAATTCCTAAAGCAATGTCCTTATTTAGCTTGGTTTAGATAGCTAATGTTTCCTAACGAACAACTACTTGAAAGCAAAATATGAAAAAGACAACCACACAGAAAAGAGCTAGCAGTCACTGGAATTTCACCATGCTGTAGTACAGTGACAGAGCACAATAACTGCTACGGCATTCATCGTATCACTACGTATTAGTACACTTAGATTACATAACAGTTCCTTCCTAGCATCACACATCTGCCATTGCACCCGTTCCAGTGGTCTTTGGGCTATTTAAAAATAGCTGGTGAAAAAGATATTTTCTTGCTCCCTTATTGCCAGAGACAGGGACCTAACGGCTCCATGCAGGCAGCCACAATGGGAATAGAGCACACACTTCATAGGTATAACCTGCAACAAAACCACTGGCACTTCAGCAAAAGCAGCTTTCTAGGTACTAGGGTCAGAGCTGGAATGAACTTAAGACCTCAAAGTACATGTCTCCAAATATTTCAGCATTTAATGTTTAATTATTAAAAATACCATGTTTGTTTTAATATAATCATATTCTAACTGTGGTTCAGCAATCACTATAGAATTATCCAGATTAGAAATAGCAATCAAATTTAATTTTAGGCAAGGCCTGGCTACTTTATGTAAATGTTATCCCTAAACTCAAGGGTTTTCTTAGTGATGGTATTAGCTTAACTTACCTGATTATTTTAAAACCTTTTTTTAGGTTTCAACATTATCAGACTATCTGATAACTGATCTACAGACAGCATTCATGATTTAAGAGGTAATCGAGCCCAACACAAATACAATTTATAACACATTATAGCTAAATTGCTTTTCTTAATCTATAAACATTATGGCTTAAAGGTGTCAATTGATTAACAATAAGAATAGTATCTTACAATGTCAAAATGCTAAACATTTAAAACTGCATTATGTGCTGTAGTTTTAAATACAGGAAACAAAGGGCAGGTTACAGGATGACAGCTTTAATTACTAAGTTGACTTATATGGAAGCTGCTCCATATTGTTATGGTCACCTGACTTTTATTCTCAGGAGCAGATTTCCTCCTAGAAAATGAAACCTAACCTATAGAAATTATAGATAAGCAAGTTTGCAGGAGGGAATATTTCCTTTTCGCTTACAGATGGTTCCTCATTTAGTTTCTCCAACATCCAGTTTTCCAGTGCCTGGAAGTCCCTAGGGCCTTGGTATTTCAGAGGTTCTTGTCCTGGTTTAAGCAGCTTCAGGCTAAAGGATCAAAATGTAGAAAAGAGTGAGGTGAAAATTTGCACACAGGAAGCATTCTTGAGAAGCGAACATGCTTTGCTAATCCATAGCAACACAGCTCAGGCTGCAGTAACAGCTCTCTTGACTATTAACATCAGCATCAGGCATCTCCCTCAACTTAAAGGGTCATGGCTAAAACTCAGGATACTTTTTCCTGAGTAATTCCCATGTAAGCTTTTAAAGGATATTTTAAAAATAGCAAAAAGAAATACTATGTTAAAAATCAACATAGCCTAACATTACTTAAGCCAATAAAGCAATAACAAATAAAACATTGCAGTGTTCAGTTCTAAGGTTATTCATTCAAAATGCCTATGAATCTTAATTTAGTTTGTCAAAAAGCATCAATTTTGTTTTGCTCAACCCTCTGCATCACCAGAGGAAAAATATCCAATGCTTATTTTCCCCAAGAATTTCTTTCTCACATTTCATTCCATGACTGCTCTTGGAATGTAGGACTTTTCATGTGGTATTAAAGTGATTAAAAACATGCTCAAACAAGTCAATAGGTCAAAGAGATAAGTGACTACTAGTAGGGATTCAAGACTTCACAATTACTGACATTTAATAATGGCTATCAAAACTTTTCCATAAACTACCTAAAGCATTTACTATTAAATATTTAAGTTAAAATTGAAAATATATTTGGTAAAGGGGCAATATTGACTTCTGACCTAGTGTTATCTTTAAAGCAAATCATAGTTTCAATTACTACTGTCAACTAGCCCTCAGTTCTCATTTGCAAGCTGGTATCTTGTACTGCTTTTTGTTTTTCTCTCTCTTCTTGTTCCACAGTTGGAAAAAATGAATATATGAAAGTGTTGAAAAAACACATAATACAAATACATGCAAAAGAAATAGGAACTCCTACTTCCACATTTTATTTAAGGTATTCTTGAATGTTCTTTGTGATGACAGAAAGTAAAGGTTTTTTTTTTTGGGGGGGTGGGGCAGGAAGCAAGCTCATAATAAGAAGGAAACAACAAAAATGCAGCAGAACATCTAAAATGCACCTCATGGCAATACTTTTGAAAAGTAACAAGTGAAAAAAAAAAGCTAATCATCTTAAAGAGCCATCTACACCTTTATTTTCTTCCAATGAGAGTAAGTTTCTCTAGTTCAGTTGCGAGAATATTTTTCGGCATCAAATAAACCTGAGACAACTGTATTAACAAGCAAAGAGATCTGCTCAGATAGTTTTACTCTCTGGGGCATTGAAAGGGGATGCAGCCTTTCCTTTGACGAGTGTTTGAAAAAGCAGTGTAGGGACCAGCACATCCTGGACTTGCGACAACCTCTCTGCGCTCAAGGAAGCTGTGAAATTTCCTTTGCTGGAGGTTTTTAAAAACAGGCTAGTTCAAAACTGACTCAGACAGGAAGAGAATTGATATAATGAATTCCCCTTCATCTCTATATTTCTATAACTAGCAAATCACTGCCTTATCATTTATACTTTTCAAGTAGACAAAAGTGAGTGCTAACTATTCCTAGATATCCAGTGACCTTATAGGGTGGTATGGGGAAGCAATTGTATGTCCATACATCTTTTTCTTACTGAAAGTATCTGCCAATCTTTCTATTTTACAAGGAACAGCACCACAATATAATCTATTCAAATATGCAAAGACACAAATACTCAGTTTTGGGGATATTAGAACAGAGTTCTATATTCATTGTTTCTTAGTATCACTAGTGGAACTAAGCCACAAACTGCCCTTAAGGACAACTCCTATTTCAACAAGGACTTGGGTATTTATAACTCGCAACTTCTACTAAGTAACACTGACCTGCGTCAAAGTGGGTGCAGCCAGGAGCATATGTTAAGTTCAGGCTGTTGCCGGGGTCAGGAGTAACGCTACACAAAGTGAGTAAAGGGCAGGAAACTGAAAATACAGGCTGCAGGAGGGCTACAGATGAGTACATTCTCCACCTATTCCCACTGAGATCAGTAATTACTAAAGTGGTTGAAACAATCCCATCCATTTTTGCAAGAAGTTTTAAAGAAGACACAAGTGAAAAAAATCCCTCCACTCCTTTGTGGCAGCTAAAAAGGGAACACGTGTGTTTAACCCAGAAGTACCATACAAGCTGACCTCTCATAGATATTCTAGATCATGTTCTGCCTACCAAAGTTGAGGTAGTAAGCCACATATCCTTTATAACAGAATAAGTTCAACAACCTCAAACTCCAAGTGAATTTCTCCTAGATCAATACATGCAAAATTACCTAGAAAAGGTCTATATAGCATCACCGCTGCTATGCTAGATAACAATATTAATCATTTTATGAGGATTAACTTCACTCAAAAATTTAAAAGATCACCTATACATGAATTATGAATGGTGCAGTGTACTGGCAAACTTGTGACAAGTTATTTTGAAAAGCACCATTACCAGAGATCAGCTCTATCATGCGTATCACAGCTGTGTAATGCACCATTGCTTGAGAAAGAGGCACTCTCAGAGAAAAGAAACCGACAATTCTGGACTTTGTTTAAACACAGCCATCTTCCAAGACATAAACCAGCTTCTTTAAAAGACTAAGAGTAGTATGTATCACATGATACTTGGCAACATGGCAAAACGGCTTAAAATGAACACATGAAACACACCAGAAAATATAGCTTAGGAGTTAGCTTCAACAATTTGGCAGAGTATCATTTAAAACTAAAAAAGAAACAGGAGCAGACATCCTTTTATACTTACGTAGGGTATCCTCGAACGCCAAATTCAGAACACAGTGGAGTATCTGTAGTACAATCCACTTTAACAACATAGACCTGTGGGTTTTCCATGTTGTTGTATTTATCTCCCAAATCATTCCAAGTTGGCTGCAGGCGCTGACAATGTCCACACCTGTGACAGAAGAAACAAGAGCTTAACAGTTGCTTAGAGGAGAATGAATCTATGGAAAAGTCATACGCATAATGGTTAGAGATTTTGATGCATTTAAAAACAGTTAAGTCAGAAATCTTCCATACTCGAGCACTGTTACACTAAGCAACAGTCAGTACTATTAAGAATTGTAGGGCACTGCAAACGCATGCAAAAATCAAGAGATGACAGCTTCTCGCTACTATCTTTTTACATTACAAAGTCTACTGAACATGCCCATGAATGTAGTGAGGCTATTAAGGAAAGCACTCAGTCTTATAGCTTTCTAGAAAAATCCTGCAAGGCTATCTAGCTTTCTTTCCCCTCTAACATTTCAACACACTGTATATTTTAGTGGCAGGTAAGAAGATGACAGTTTCTAGCCTTATTGTAAGGCCACTTGTGCTTGTGCGTGTCACAGGAATTGTAACTCACAAGTCACAAAACATATCAGGGCTGATTTTTGAACAGAATTTCCCAAAATCCTCCTGTACCATGCTTTGCCCCAGCAGCACACCACCAAGTATTTACATCTGCATATACACAGAAAAGTGTCCTCATACAGTTGCTATAACAGCAGGTTCCCAGAAGCAGAAAATCATCATTATTCTTCTCACAGTTTTCTTAGTCTTCCAAGTCATTATAGTAATACCCTATTCCTGTAACTAGATGAAAAATTTTTAAGTAATGGATTTTTATTTCTCTTTAATGGATGCTTTTGCCAACCCTTTAAGACATCTAAAAATACATAATTGGATTAACAGAAAACATTTTCAACCTGACAGTATGAAAGCTCTTATCGCCCTTTGCATGACCTAAGCAGTCTGCTTTGTAAGTAACAATCAGAACACCATTAGGATTTTGGAGAAAGCTGCTCCCATTTAAAACATTTTCACTTACACAACTGTATTTAAACCCATTTGTAGAAAAGCTGCATGGATTCGCACCTTTCCGGGTATCCTGATATCATTAGGAAGATATCATTAGAGAAATAAAAACCCCCCAAAAAATACAGATTTACTTTAAGATAAAGAATGTCTTCTGACCTTAATAAGGTCCTGTAAGTCAGGTGCAGTGTCTGGGGGATCCCCACTATATGGGGAATTCAGACTTCCCATATGATCTTATTCTGATCACCATGATCTCATCATGGTGAAGGGATACCATGTGTTATTACTAAAATTAAATATTCCTTAAATATTTAACTTAGACTGAAGTCTTTCCATGGTCAACTCTTTCATGGAGCTTGACTTAAAAGCATTTTGGATTCCATGGTTCCTTCCCCTAACAGTCATGCGGATTTTAAACACCAAGTTAATACTGACTGCTCTTAAAAAACAGAGCATAGAAAACTAGGTAAGGCAATCTCAAGTAATTCATACATTACGTCAGTGGGGTTGGAGGAGCAATCAGAGCAGCAATGATGGAGACCTGGACATCAATGAGGAGTCCTGCTCTTCCCTCTCTTACATGAGCTAGGAAGGTGCAAGCATTTATAATCTTTGTTTACAAACATAACTAAGGATCCAAAAGAGACTAACAAGGCTGTAGGAAAGATTCATCCTTCTGAAAAACAAAACCAACCAAATCCAAAACCCTACTTCTTGTATGCCACTAACATCAGGAGATATGGGTGAAAGAACCTGATTTGTAAGAGTTTGCAGATAGGTTGCCCAATTTAAATCTGAGCAGCCATGTGCCACAAGTGTTCATGCATGGAGATTATTTTGCTGTGGTAGTATCTATAGAGTACCAGGCTGCTCTACCTCATGCTGCCAGGTCAGTGCTCCACCCACAGTACCAGCACTTCTCATCTGCAAAACTGGATGGCAGACTTCCTGGCAAGATGGGATGTAAAGGTACATAGGGACCATATATGTCAATCTGCAGTAACTGATAAGCTGTCTGCAGTCAGTGAGGAATACGGACATTTCTGGAGGCCCTCAGAAGAGCTTGAGCTCTACAGCTAGCAAGGGCAGTTCCACAGTAAAATACAGAACAAATCATTATCCAATTAAAAATGTTGGTATACCCTGGGCATAATGGACAGCACAGGACCAGTATTGCTACAGACAGAAGAATCCAGCTAAAGTAAAATCCAACCAATGGAGTTACAATTCAACAGCAACAAGCTCTGGTGATCAAGTCCAGTTCACAAGTCACATATGTTGAAAAGATAAGTAACAGTCACAATAACACAATGAAACTACTCATCTGAGGTTCCTTCCAGGTAAGGAACCATGGGAACCTCATTCCTCTGTAGAGATGCAGCTGGCATGGCCAACATCTTAAGATCATCTAGTGTCACTAAGAGAGTAATCTGCTCATAGTTCTGTTCCTTGCCAAGTGTAGCTACCAAGGGGGACAGCTTGATGATTAAAGACCTTAGACATCTGATGGCAAATGACTTGGAATGCTCTCTTTTTGGACTAGCCCGCAATATTTGAAACAAATATAGGACACAAATGTGTACCGCTGCTGCCTGGGAGTGAGGCCCTTCGTAACATTTGTGTCAAGAATCTGGAAGAGCTGTGTCGGCTCTAACCCACCTCTTACTGGTAGCATTGACAATGCAACATTAGCAGCATCCATAACAATCTGATAGGAAATCCTAGCTTAATGTTGGATAATGTTGGATTGTTTGGCAGGCTTCTCTCTTGTAACTAAAGGGAGCAGTGCCAAAACCCATGCCTCTCTGAGAAGCATTAGGAGATTAGCACATTAATATCACCTAGAAATAGGGCAAGAGACTCTAATATAGCCTCCGGGGCTGTCAGGTTGCCACCTGATCCCAGAGATGACAAAACTGCTGGTGTGAGTATAAGCACCTCTCTCAAGCACTCGGGTGTTCTCTTTGTCTTTCTCTTCCCCTTGGACCTGAAACCTGGCCCTGCTGCTGCCTGTCAGAAGCCAAAAGTCCAGGCTGAAGGCCCTGAAGACCCAAATATCTGGAGGACGCTTGCTATGGGTGAGAAGAACATCCAGAGAAGCCACAAGCCTGGGAAACAGTGCAGCTCCCTCACTCTTGAGTTGAGCAGAGATCCTCAGTCCTCACAAGGGCACAGCATGGTCCAGGTTTGCAAGGTCAGTGTGCTCTTCAATGCACACTGAGGATGTGCAGCATACACTGGACTCTGAAACAGCTCTTTTGGCACAGGATCTCCCACAGTGTGCTGAGACAAAGCTCATCTGATTTTAGGGATGCCTATGAAATAATCAGTTAAAGCTCAGCCAGGCACAGATATTATCACCTGAAAACAGAAGCAGAGCAGAAGCACTCCTGCTCTGCATGGGCATTTCTTAGGCCTTACAGCAGTCTCAGGCACAGGTCCTTCATCAGCAAGTCAGACATCCTCCACTTCTGTGATCTTCAGAGAACAAAGACAGGCATCTGCTCTTTCAAGCTTCTGCTTAATATTTTCATAATGCATAAACAAGTTGATGTTAATAACAGAAAAAAAAGTAGGAGTTCCTCAGTTTTGAAAGGAAATCCTTCTCTGCTATTGATTTCAAAGAGCATCATGACTCACATACCTAAATGGCACCATGCACCAATGGATAACTTAGGACCAAAACATTACTTTTGTACATCGTTCCCTTAACTTTAACTAAATTCAAGAAAACTTGGAGAAAAACAAAATCAATCAATCCTAACAACAAAACTCCCAGTAACCTACACTGGATCTCGGTAAGATAAAAAGGGTAGGGGAAGAGACAAAGAAAAGAGAAGACTAGCAACAACCACTAGAAAGGCTCAGGGATGAGAAGTACTGCCCCATGAAAGTGTAACATCCAGCAAAGCCCTGTTCTCCCACTCAACTATTCTTGTGTCAAATGTATCAGTTCTGGCCATAAGCCCAGTTGGTCTCCTGCCAGTCTGAGAACCCTTCAGCTCTGCTACAGCTACCTGCAGCCTTGGGACACAGCACTATCATTACAGTGCTCTCACTGCACATTTATCTTTAAATTCAGTGACTGAAAGAGAAGATAACTTGTTGCAACCGAAGTACTTGAGACTTGAGAACACAGGGTAAACGACGGTCACTAAATCGCAGCCGCTGCCACACACAGAGGCCGCGGGCTCTCGGGCTCTTCGAGGAACAACGTGAAGCTGAGCACGGGGACCGGGGCCGCCTCCAGCCCATCAGAACCGGGGCTGTCCCAGGCCGAGCAGTTCCACCGCAGGCCCCAAGCGGGAGGCACCCACGGGTGCTCACCGGGCCGGTTCGGGTGCCGATGCATCCCGCTGCCAAGGGCCCTCAGCAAAGAGAGGGGCCACCGCTGACCGGCCCGGCGCGGCTGAAGCCCCCGACAGCGCCAGCACGGCCCCGGAGGCCCCGGCTAGGCACAC
>JANHGB010045336.1:0-21685 GCA_026283785.1 Coracopsis vasa | reverse complement strand
TGTAGGACCTTGCACTTGTCATGGTTAAACTTCATAAGGCTGGCATCAGCCCACCTCACAAGCGTGTCAAGGTCCCTATGGATGGCATTCCTTCCCTCCAGCATGTCAACCAAACCACACAGCTTGGTGTAGTCAGCAAACTTGCTGAGGGTGCATTCAATCCCACTGTCCATGTCACCGACAAAGATGTTGAGCAAGACCAGTCACAACACCGTTCCCTAAGGGGCACCACTCATCCAGCTGGACATTGAACCATTGACCACAACTCTTTGCGTGAGGCCATCCAGCCAGTTCTTTATCCATTGAGTGGTCCACCCATCAAATTGATGTCTTTCCAATTTAGAGACAAGGATGTCGTGTGGGACAGTGTCGAACGCTTTGCACAAGTCCAGGTAGATGACTTCAGCTGCTCTACAATCTGCATCTATATAGATGGTATAAAATGTAGAGATGCTCTAATTGAGGCAGAAATTGGAGGATGAACTCTGTTCTTTACTGCTTACATTTTGTCTTGAGCTATGTAAGTACCCTTTTAATATTTTTCTCTACAATCTTTCACAAGTCCTTCACATGCAAGCAAATGAGCTCTCCCTCTGAAGAGTAGCAATCTTCTCATTATTATTTGCAGATTCTCTTTTCTTTTGTGTCACTAGAAAAAGTGTCACTTTGAATAGTTTTTGTCAACCTTGAAGCATACCTTGGCTAAGGGGTGAGCACAGTAAATGGCCTGGGCAGAATACAGTTATCTGGATTGTTTGTTAAGTTTCTGCCTCCTTTCCCCTGACTCAATCACCTGAGACACTGAAAGTCAAGTGAAGGACTGTACTCAGCGTTTATACTCTCTGACGTGTTCGGAGGTCCTCATCCACATTCTGAAGGAACTTGTACTCATTATGTTAAAAAGGGTTGGGACCGTCCAGTAACCACTTCAAGAAACATGGCTTGTGCAAAGCAAAAAGTAAAACAGCGAAGCTCTTACAGTGAAAGCAGGTACACATGAAGAATAGAGAACAGGTGATTCTGGGATCAGAACATGAGTAAAATGGAGAAATCTTCCAGTCCTGAGTCAAGGAAAAAAATTTTGAGTCCAGCAGGAATATAATTTCCTTTTATTGCACTACTGTTCTTGCAAATATTATTCTTAATCACTTTTAGTTATACAACAAGACCTTAAATGTGCATATGTTTGTTTTGAAGATTTTATAATCTTAGAAGACAAAACGTAGGCACAAGTGAGTGGAAGGAGGCAGAATTCTGGCTACTAAAGATTATTAATAATAGTCATAATTTGTACTCATTCAGCATCTTTCATACAAGGATCTCAAAGCATTTTGTAATCAAGAGTTCATTGAGACTCTCTAACTCTCTTGAGACTGACAAGCATTATGAACACCATTTATAACAGCAGGGTGCAGGATCAGACTGGGTAAGAATACTGCTTAAAATAAAACTCAGGAATCCTGCCCTCCAATGCTATGGATGTTGAAGCAAGCACCCACTCCAGCCTAAGAAGCTTTTTCTTCTGTAATTTATTTATATAATCTTTTAATGCTAAGCAAAATATGTAGTCTTCATTTAAGTCACTGGTGTCCTGGGAAGTGTAATGGCCCATGTCACAGCTGACTAAAAGTGAAACTATAGATAGTGGGTTAAACACATTTGGTTAACCATTTGTTTGCTGTTACAGTTTTCACATGAAAAAAGCTTAGATTGAAACCTGTATTGGTGATGGAAAGTGATGTGATTTTAAGTTTCTTTGTGTATTAAAACAGAAACCAAATTTGCATATTTTAAGTATCTTTTTTAGCATATTCAGGCATCTGGCAAGAAAGCTATATTTAAACTGTTAATACAGTATGAATGCAAGTTTCACATGCAAAATTAGTACCATTAAAATTGTGAGGTTTATTTTGCTTTTGAAACAAGTGATGCCCCAGCACTTCTGGTTTTGTTACCTGACAAGGGACTGCAGCTGGGACAGCCTATTTTTTCAACAGGCAATGAACCTGAACCCCAGGGCAGGTGGTGCACATTGCACAAACACCCAGTCCAACCCCCAGCACCACATGGTGAATGGCGGTGAGCTCCCTTGTTGCTGTGGTCCACAGAGAAAGCACTGCACCAGAGGTGTGTGTAAGCCCATTGTGTGGTGTCATTTTTCATTGTCTGAAAAGAACCCGGTTGCATTCTGCCTTTATGAAGTGCTTTGCAAATGAAGAACTTAAGAAAGGACAAAGCTCAGTTATTTGCTTGTGGTTTAGGGCTACTTCTGGAAGGGTAGGTTTTGGAAGCAGGGTACATTTTTTAGATCATTTCATTATGACAAAGAATCTTCTGGGCTAGTTGTGTACTGTGTCAGCAAAAACACCTCTTTTCATCAGTATGAATGTTGGAGCATTCTCATTTTTATTAGGTGTGCCCGTGTGCTTGTCCTATAAGATGGGGATATGGCTTGGTTGGTGAGGAGACTGAGTCCCTCTTTGAAATGCCACTTGCTCTGACCAGAGTCCTCTATGGCTCAATGTCTTTCAGGAGTGCTACCTTGGATTTACACAAGGGAGCTCTGTACAGGTCTTGAGGCTCATTGTCTCCCCAGGCAAGAAGCCCTAGATGGCACTATGTGCCCCAGGATGTACAGTCAAGGTGACAAGAAGCAAATTAAACCCCTTCTGCAGCACTTCCCTGTGAAGCTTGGGACTAAGCTTTGGGATTGTCATGTCCTATAGATGCTTATGGCTCCTACTCTGAAATGCAGATTTTGACCTGCTGTTAGCAGTAAATATAATTCTTAATTAATTAACGCTTTGAAGGGAGTCCTGGAAGCCTGCTGTATTATGACATAAAGAAGAGGGGTGTTGATAAGGGTTTATAGGGCTTTTACTGCTGGTGATGATACATGGGAGTAAGAGAGTGCTTGACTCTGAGCCTAGAAAGACATGGCAAGGCAAGCAGCTTTAAACAAAATAAAGCCTTCAATCTTGAAATAAACAGACAAACACGCATAGGACCTCCTGATGTAATTTTATGAAGCAGACCAAGCTCTTCCAGCCAAAATCATAGCTCTAAAATGATCTAATCTCTTCATCCATATATTGGTATAATGGCGATACCTCATTCTCCCTCTCAGTAGTACCATCCAGCCTGTGCCTTGCGTTCCTGGCTTTTTTAGATAGTGCCTAAAATATCTGTTACCAAAGTAAGTGGGGTTAATAGAAAAATATAAAACAAAACAGACTGGTCCCCTTTTCATATGAGATAAGCCTAGACAAGTAAAGTGTTTTTGTGTAATGATAGGGCCAAGAGGCCCCAGGCAGGATCAGACACTGCTGCAGTTGTGTCTGTATATACATTTAAGCACTAATGGGACATTAAAATGTAGTATTTTATAGGTGTTCTTATCTGAAATACAGTTTGAATCTACTGCTTCCTGAGATAACATGTAAGCGATTTATTACTTGGAGATCTGTTTAGTTTGCTTTTTTAATGAGAAATGGCCAGTGTTGCTCCATAAAAATCTAGCTCATCTCCTCTTAACTCTGAATATATAAACAAACCACAGTCTGCAGCAGAAACATCAGCTCTCTGTAATAGAAGTGGAAGCTGTCATTTAACACAGCTGGGTTCAATGCAGAAGCAAGCAGCAGATAGCAGTGTTTACAGATTATCCAACTTCTATAATACCTAGCAAAAATAACCAGCCCTTCCAGATTTGAAACATTAGTGAGAACGTGAAGAATAGCAACAAAAGCTGCTTAGTCTGTTTGCATATAATAGCATACAAACAATCCAAGGACGAAACAGTCATGCTCATTTATTACTGTGCTTGATGATTAATAAAACAGTCTCTTTAGTCACTTGCATTGCAGAAGCTTGGGTAGATTTGCAGGTACTGATTAATAAATAGAGAAATATTGTTAAACCCATTTTACAGAGTAATTAAGAGTGCATATACGGTGATCGTATTGAATTTGATGTCAATACAGAGAGACTAAGATTTTGGTTTCATGACTATGAGCTAAAAGCTGTGCTCTGGAGAGTCAAAATAGGCATCTCTATGAGATGGAAGTTCCCAACTATTTAATGATCTTGCATTCTGGCTCTATTGTCTTGTTTTTTAAACTGTCAACAAGATACCTCCACTTCCACCTGTCTGCATCCCAGTTTCACAGTGTAAGAAAAAGAGACATTTGGGCAAAGTTGCAGGCTGTGAAGTTAAAACAAAGAAAAATAATTTTATTGTTATTATTATTCAGATTCCATGTAACTTAATGACACAAGAGATTGTTGAAACTAAGAGCTTAGCAGGATTAGAATAGGACAGGGAATGTGGATGGATAGCTAAGTAAGGATACGGTTGCAATAATGAAGTCTAAAAATAAAGAAAAATATCCTCTAGAGCTTTGAAGTCGTTACAGAGCTGTCCTATTTCAAAGCAAGCCAGTGTTTAACAAATGAGGGCTCTGCTGCCAGAACTGCCTATTCTGGATTGCTGGTTTGCTGCAGGAAGTCGTGGGAGGGCAGTTAGGTAGCAAGGGAACTGGTGTCTTGCCCCCTCTGGCATGTCCCAGAGGAGACCTCACTCCTGCCTACCCAAAGTTTTGTGATTTTGAACTGCTGGTATGGGCAAGAGGTCACTGGCTGTCAGTGATTATCTCCTCATGCAGGGCAGCTTTTTCGAAGGATCTCAATGAATTGTTCTCTGACCAGGAGTAAACCCAGGAGTGTGTGTGTCACATGGAATCCATGCAGAATGGTCTTTTCAGGAATCTGTATGTACTCTGGCAGCTGTAGTTTTTCGCTGAGGAAAATAAATCAAGAAATAAAATATTTTTTTCCAGTGCCTCTCCTCTGTAAGAGAGATCAGTTGGCCTTAATTATAAACTGAATTACAGCTGCAGGCAATCTTGATATTTCTTGGGAGCGTGACTTATGAGAGATGTCTGGACTTGATGATCTTAAAGGTCTTTTCCAACCTAGTTGATGCTATGATTCTATGTGGCACCACACTGGCTTTTTTGGTCTGAAAGTTTGTGATGTTTTTGGACAGTCAATAACTTGAATGAAAAAGTATGGTCTTTGTGAGGCTTTTGAATAAGAAATGTGCTGTGCTGCTATTTAACTGTTTATTTAACTGATGATCAAGTGAAGTGAAAGGAATGTGGTAACTTTCTGAAGATGAGCAAGAAATAAAAAATGAAAGGGAAAGTAAGTATCAGTGAAAGATGCTTCTGGCTGCCTTTCAATTCCAAATTGGGCTAATTCTACCTTCTGAAAAGAAGATAATTTCCACGTTTCTGTAATAGGGAACATGTAAATTGAAGTTATTTTCTCTCAGAGAGAAGCAGCTTCTTCCACAACATTTGCAAATGGACAAGAAAAATGACCACATGCAGTGCACTCTGAATCATGGTGCATTCGTCAGAGCATCATTTTAGATGTCTCTGTAGATTTTGGGCTGAGGTTTTTACCCATCTGGGTAAATATTTATATGTGGATGGGGAAGATTCATGTTGGTGAATGCACCGCACCAACTGCAGAGCTCCCTTTTCTGGGCAGCCATTACATCTGAAACAGCTGAGGTCCAGAGTAGAAAACATGTGCCGTAGAAGCCCTGAAACAAGTATCAACTTCATGTACCAAAATAGTTATGCAGTGATTCCACAAGACTGCTTCTTTTGACCTGGCTTTTTAGGAACTGAACTTTAATGAGGAAGACGGCCAGATGTTGTTGCAGTGCTTTGAGATTAGCACAAGCAATTAACATACTTCCTTTCATTTGTAGCATGAAGATATTTTCTATCACAGGGTTTAACCCTGGGAATACCTTTATTTTCTTAAACATCCTATTAATTAAGCATGCAGGACAGTGTTTTTTCATGAATGCATTTGCATCTGCATATGTGAGTGCAGTCATGCTCTTCCCTTGGTTTTTGCTCAATTTTTGTTGACAGTAGCCAAGGTTGGACTCGTGTGCTCATGCTCCCAAAGCGTGGTCCTTCCTGCTAGGTTTTTGGTGACCAAAGCTTTTTTCTATTTTCATGGGTTAGTTTATCATCGCTGATGTTGCTGTGGTTAGCCAGACAGAGTGGTGCTCAGGGAATTTGGGAGGCCATGTTGCAATTCAGCACAGACCCAGCTTTTGAGCTGCATCTAGCTAAGGAAGTATATGTTTGTGTGCATTGAGGCATCATGGAGAAAAGAGAATGCATGAAGATAACTGTGATAGATTAGACAGGAAATTGGATTTCTAGACAGCTTTGATCATTGTACAGATCAGGAAGAAATAGAGGAAGTTTAATAAACAATAACAACACAGCTCTGTTTTGTGAGGAAAGCTAGGGTTATATTTTTACCCTGACCTAACAAAGGAGGAGGAAGGAAACTGGTTTGCTGAAATAAGCGTTTTAGATTGAACTAAGGATACACTTTTCTCTCTGTTTGTGTGCGTGCGTGTCCCAGCAAACTCAACAGCATGTTCATATGCATGAAATGCATTTTCCTGGAGGCACATAGTCATCATGTGTCATGTGAAGAGGAAAAAAGATGTGCCTAGCACTGCTTAAATGTTGGTCAAAAAGGCACAGCATCTTAGTCAAAATAGTTAAAATGTCTCATAATGTTGTGGTTGGCATTTGTTATTTTTGCTAACTTTGAGTACTGGATAAGAAATCTGCCTGGTTTGGAAAAGTGCAATGTAGATAAAATGTGAAAGCTGACTATTTATTGTGTGTATGAGGCAATGTGGCCTCCAAAACAGAAGAGAGTCAGACAGAACTTAAAACCTGCAGATTTTGGTCTTTCATTTTAAGTGTCACAGCCCAAGCCCTTACTGAAGCAGACATGAGCAGGCCTCCCAGTCAGGACGTGTGGGAAGCTGGCATGAAAGAAAGGGAGAGGCTTCCCATGCCATCTCCCCAGGGTGTCCTGCCAAAGCCTGGCTGATGATACTCTGCTGGTGTGATGGCTTTGGATCAGAGAGTGGCTAGCGTAGGTCTGCAATGCTGAGTCCAGACCTAGTGGACGGTGTGCCAGGCTGAGGACATGGGTTAGGGTTAGCAGCCTGCATGCAGGTTTTGTCTTTGCCTTAGAGCCCATGTGTGATGATGGGCAAATTGCTTCAGTTCCATGTATCTTGCTTCCCTTTTCTGTGAACATACAGCAGCTCATCCCTTCAGTTTTGGTCCATTTATATTATAAGGCCCAAGAGTAAAAGCAGTGTTTCAGATTATGTGTTGAGACAGCCTCACAGAAGAGGCTAGATCATGGCGTATCCATGCATTTGTACCACACCGGTGATTGCTAATGGGGGGAAGTATAGGCATGAGGACCATCAGTAGCTTCGCACCATACTGTCTTCTCAGTGCAAAGTCTCGGGAAGTCGTTGAAGTGGCAATGGTCATTCGTTTCTGCATGAAAACTGAAATAAGTACAATAGATGGAATAATATTTTAAGAGGCTCAGTTGCCATATTGATTTCTCAAGCTAATAAATCCTTGACTGCACTTGCTGCGTTAAAATATACATTCAGGCAAGATTCATGATCAGCTCTTAGGAACAAGAAAGCAAAGGGAAAAATAGGTTCTTCCAAGATTAAATGCTTTACATTTGGCACCTTTAATTAGCTTATTAATAAACCTTTTTTCAGGGTTATGCTATTTATTATTTCTAATGAAATAGTTGTCAACTAGCCTTCTAAAAACAGCCACAAAACGCTTGCCAAGGTGTCTGGGTGTGCTGGGTCAAGTACCTGGCTCTGAAACTCCTAGTCATATGGATGGCCTTATCCTCACCAAAATGATATATCCCACACAGATGGCACTTACATGACCCAGAAAGCAAATGCAAGTCCTGTGCACCATGCACGCTTGTTTTCCCACATGAAAAACTAAGTTGTGGTAACCCAAACACATCAGCATGGTTGCATTTGTACGGTAGAGTTTACTGAGCTGTGTGTTGACATTCAGGATTTCCAGATGTTCAACAGCTTCCTCAGAACAACTACTAGGCATTTAGAAATCCTGGACAAATGCACAAAATCGTTGAATATTGCTCAGGAAAAAAAACTGAGCAGAAAAAGAAAACATCTCTGGGGAAACCTGAATGTATGGTAGGTCCAATCTGTATCCTCAGTCAGGAAGGTTGAATGTATGGCAAGTAGACCTCTCACAGCCCTCCAGGGAAATTCATCTGCCTGCAGCGTATTTCAGATGCCCTTTCTTCCAGGGACTGTGCCACCCATCTCCCTTGTGCACTGCTGCTACTCTTAGAGAGCAGTTGGTGGGCAGGCAGCAGGTGAAACTGCTGTATCGGGTGTGCATGGCAAATCCAGCACTTCCAAGGGATATAGTAATCTGCTGCGCTCATGGGTGCAGCGCCTGTGAGATAGAGCAGGTCAACAAGTACAGAGATGATGGTGTACAGCTTAGCATAGGCCCTAGAAAAAAAATATGACAAGGTCAGGAACATCCAAGTGTTTGGTTTCTGGGAGTAGATGATTGAAGTATTATTGCTAAGCACCATTCTGAGACCTTCTCTACCTTGATTGATGTCTTATTTGAAATCTCCTTGCCTGAAAGAAAAAAGCATAAAAGCATTTAGCTAATTCTCTTTCAGTGCTTTAAAACTGCCGTTCTCTGTTGAACATAACTGTCTCAATAAAGATTCATCATGTCAGATGTAGTCCCTGTAAGCCAGATAGAAGTGGCCAGTGTATTGTTTCCTTGGGAACTTTACATTTTCTTCCCATTTAAGTAGGTATGGAGCATGGGAAAATGTTTCCTTGTAGACTAAGGCTTATAAGTTTCATACCTAAGGTCCAGTCTTTGATGAAGGCAGCAATTAATCAATGAAATCACTTGCATTACTGAAATGTTGCATTTCATAAGTTAATTTTAAGGAAAGCAGTGCACACATGGAAAGCTGATGTCAGCATTTTTTGATCTCTAAATGACCGATTTTCTCATTCTGGACACCAAACTTAGCTTCATTTAAGAAACTTCTAGGCATGAGACTATTTCTGTGCTTCTCAAAATATGCCCATACTTCTGCTGTTTTCCAGGGAGGAGACTTACTGTGACAGACTGTAAATACTGTATGCCAGCTCTTAGCATATGAAGGCCAAGAGGTCTCAGTTTCTAAGCACATATTAAAACCTTTGTATCCCTAGTACTAAAAATCTGTGGGCCAGCTCCCACTGTCACTAATGTTAACAGCAGGATTTCTGTCAAAACAAACAAGAAGAGAACAGAACTAGCAGATTGGGATTATCTGTCTTTATCCATATACTCCAACACTGTAGGGATGATTGTTCTAGCATTTTTTATATTACGTTGTTAAGTGATGGAAGCTTTTGCCAAATCCAAACTGAAATGCTTCCAAAGCCTTTTTCAATGTTAGAAAATGTTTGTATCAGGTTATCCTTGGAATAATTTTCTCCTTTGTTTATTATTATGTGCTACCCAGTAGACACCTAATTATGAGGCACAGAATACTTCTCATTCTAGGAGCACATATAGCACTTCACTGGATGTTTTTAGAAGTCAATTGTCATTACATTAAACAAGATGTTTACTTGCGTGGATCCCTTGGGTTTAAAAAACAAAACAAAATAAGACAAAGAATGAAGTTCAACACTGAACAGCCAATAGACCCTGGTACCATGCTTTTATACCACATCACAGACTGTACTTCTTTTTTTCAGAGTGGATACCCAAGCTCTGGACCTGCATCAAGCACTCCTGTCTTCAGGCCTGAAGATGAGCTGGAACATCTGACCAAGAAAATGCTGTATGACATGGAGAATCCTCCCTCTGATGACTACTTCGGTGAGCAGTGCCATAGCCCCTTTCTGTATTTACCAGATTTTATAGCAAGGAGGCCTGACAGCTGCACTGTTAATGTAGTGGCATTCATATTGATGGATTTGCTTTCCATGCCTGGGCTGGAAGTGTAATCATCTATGGGAATTCCTCTGTAATTTCAGCATAAATCTCATGCTCACTTGCTGTATGTTTATAGTTTTTCCAGTTATGAAGTTGAATTTTTCAGTGTCCGATTCAGTTTCACACCATTTGTCCCCAGGTTACCAGGCTGAATTCAGGTGTGGTATCCTGTCTTGCCCACGTGCCTTATCCCTTCTCATTGCAGCTGCAAAAAATCTGGCAGTATAAATACGTTCTGCTCCTAAGGCATCAATTTTCATTTTCTATATGCTGGCATAGGTTAAAAGGAAATCCATTTTGAATCAACCAGGCTGGTTTTACATGAGGACCTCTTAGCCCAGAACTGGGTCTAACAAGTACGAGGAAGACAAATAGAAATGATTGGCTCATAACCATGTTATCTTATTTGCCTATAAAAAAGATAAGCAAATTTCCTTCTCAAGTGGTATACAACAGAATTAGGCATCTATAGGTGTAAAGTATGTATTTTTCTGTTATATAAAACACAGGTGATATGGCCTGTGAACTCTACATTAAAGTCAAGGGCCTTGGGCACATATGATGCATCTTGTGTGTATGCTTATTTTCCTACAGGCTTGAGTGATAGTGTGATTAGGAAACAAAGGAAACAAACTGCTATAGCTTGCAGAGTTAAAGACTGGGATAGCCAATTCATTTGTGTTCTTTATCTTCCTTTATTTCATAATAAAAAAAAAAATAATATCATTTATATTGCCCCCTAGGTCTGTTTGCAATAGATTTTGGTTATACCAAAACATTTCTGGCTTAAAGAAACTTTTGTGGTTTGGTTTAATTGGAAAGTGGATGGGACCAAGATTTCATTAATAAACACACATCTGATTACATGAGAAGTTCAAGATATTCTCATCAAACAAACATTGCCCTTGTAGATGGGGTTGATATTGGTCCTCATTCTCCATCAGTACCTTGCCTTCTACCATCTCTACCCTAACAGATGAAATGTCTTGTCTATAAATGTTGATAGTCTTCAGAGTTGATGACTAGCACAGATCTGAGGTGTGAGCAAGAATGACTGAAGAGAGGTTAACCAGAGAGCATTTTCTGTGCTGCTGCATTTGACTTCATCTCTGCCTGTGTCCATTTGTGTTAACTCTTCAATGTTTTAAAAGCAAAGCAACAACCAGACAAATGTGACAGTTGTTTAGCCATTAGTGTGAGCAGACAAGAGGGAGGAACTTTTTCCTCACTCCTTTCAGACAAATGGCTGAAGCCCTGAAGCATGAGGTTTGTTTACAGTCATTTTCTTAATGCAGAGCTGTGAGTGGCAGGAGCTGGTTGGTGAACCAAAACCCACCCAGTTCTCCTCATAGCCTAAGAAAGTAGGCAGGTGAACAAAGAACTTGGAGATTCACAGGCTCCAAGGTCAGAAAGGACCTTGCCATTATACTGCCTAATGTCCTACTCTCAGTTTCTGCTAGAAACGTGATTGAATCATGACTTTAAAAAAAAAAAAACTAATCTCATCTTAAAGACTTCAAGCAATGGTGAGTCAACCACCTACCCTGATAAGATGTTCTAGTGATTAATTTTCCTCACAGCTCAGAAATTGCTTCCTGCAGTGAAGCTTTAGTTCTGTTTAGGACTTGTATTTATGGAGCTGAAATGTTCCGGTTTTGCAGACTAATACTGTATCATTAAGATGGTTCTGCTCTGTTTTAGAGTGTGGTAGATCAAAGTTTTTCATCCGAAGGGATGCATGGCTCAAAGGGTTGGGACATAAAGTCTATCAGCGTTAGGTCATCAACGTGGCTATCAGATGGAAGGTCAGACCAGTGCCATGCCAGTAGTTCTTAATTTAGCAGGAGATAAGAAAATGGAAAGGAGGCTCCAGAGCATTCAGAAATTTTGCTAGTTTTGTTTATATAAGTGGTACCATGATCAAAGATAGAATAATCATGCATGATGCAAGCTGGAAGATGAAACCCAAACAACAAGCCTAGTCCTACCTTGGGCAGGTAATATTTAATTACAAGCTGCAGCTAATTGATCTGCTAATTGCATTGAGTCTATGTCACTGCAGGTCATCTCTGAAGAGGTGTTCAGCCTTGGAATTCTTGATGTGCTGAAGGAACGTGTTGGGCTGAACTCCTCAGCAATCTAAGCATGCTGTGCCCCATGCCGCCATTTGGGAGACATGGCCGCAACTAATTATATACCTACCAAGGAAAACATAAACCCAGCAGTTCTGGAGCACAACTGCTTTTTATGGTTGGATAAAATTGAAGAGGTGGGCTGCCCTCATCCTCCTAGGTCTGCTCTAGCCCAAGCTACTCCCAGGGGAAGATCGTCTCTGGAGTCACAGTGGATGCAGTTTTTTGATATGGCAATGCAGGCCAGGTGTTTTGCACTAATTCTGCCTATGTCAGAGCTAGATACCCATCTAGCTGAGCTGTCAGCTAGTGCCTTTCAGTAACTTCATGCTCATGTGGAAAGAACAAATTAAATGTGGAAGGAAAAAAAGAGTCTTTCAACTTTGGTTAACTGTCTCAATCAATATCTCTGCCTTTGTTCTTTATTTGTTTAGCATGGTAGCATGGATTGTACAAGATTCATATGGCACATTGATCAAAAAATCAGAAAAAGGACAAATGAGCAGAGACATTGACTCAGATTTGCTTTAAGTATCTTCTGCCTGAGGTCTAAATGCCATTGTAATTGTACCATACCAGATAGCTGTCAGCTAATCATTTTTATTAGTTTGAATTTAGAAAACTGGATTTCAGCATATTAAAAGTTGGTTAAGAGCAGATAGGTTTGAATTGAGGAATCTAATTAACCTTGCTAGAAAGCTGCAAGGTGCTATATTAAGTCGTGAAAATAATTTGTTGGGATAATTACATTTGCACTGTCAGCCTGGAGAAAGGTCATTTTACTTGGCCCACCAGCACTCTGAGATCTTTTCTGTAACCATCTTCCTTCTGTAATTTCACTTGCCATATCTCTGGTTTTCAGTCAAACCATCTTGATTCTGGAGTCAGTGTGGGCACAGCTGAGGTTCCTGGGGAAGGAAGAGGAGTAGGAGCCACTGAAGTTGTCTCTTTGCCCTGTAAATGCAAGCTGGTACTCCTGGCAGACCAAGTGTACTGGAGTTAAACCATGACACCAAGCAAACTGAGTTCAGGAGCAGGTCAGCCAGCACTTCCAAGTCTGTGCTCACTGCACCTCCCTCCAGCTTCCCTGGGTGGAAATTACTGATGATGGTTTCAGAGTCCGGGAACTCTTTTAGCCAGTGATAGCCCATGCAAGCACACAGAGCTGGCAGCATGGCATGGTTCATACTGTGTTCCCAGAGAGCCTGAGTGCATGGTAAGAGCATCCTGGAGACACACTTTGGAGCAGCAAGATCACAGTTTGCAGATGTTTGTTGCTTGGACTTACCACAGCAACATGATCCAGTCACTGGGAAATCCTCTAGGGGCCATTGGCAAGGCAGTGCTTAAGCATGGAAATATCAGTAAATATAATAATAGTAATAATAATAATAGTAATAATAATGATGATGACAACAAAAAACAAACAAAGAAAAACCAAAAAACCCACTGTGAATGTTTAGGAGTTAAACATACCTGTTGGGTATTCTGCCTAACTGGAGTTTTGTGGTAAGCCCACATTACCAAACTACGTCTACGCACCCTGATTTTTGGTGCATGTCCCTTCCTACCCTCCTGTAGGATATGGAGTGACTTATGGAGTGGCTTCTCCTGAAAAGTGCTTGGTAGATCAGCAAATTGAAGTCTCTTAAGTCTAAGCTACTCTTCCTTCTTTACTGCTGATTCAGTTGCTGCTATGTGGTACTTGGCTGGTCTTAATCAAATCCCCTTTTATTAGAAAGGATTCCCAAATGTGTTTTGCACTGTGCAGTAGGGATGGTTTCTCTCTGTCATGGCCCTCCCTGTTGATAAATGTGCTACTGTAGATAGGCATAGAATCGTAGAATCATAAAATAGGGTTGGAAAGGATCTCAAGATCATCCAGTTCCAACCCCCTGCCATGGGCAGGGACACCTCCCACTAAACCATGTCACCCAAGGCTTTGTCCAACCTGGCCTTGAGCACCGCCAGGGATGGAGCAGTCACAGCTTACCTGGGAAACCCATTCCAGTGCCTCACCACCCTCACAGTAAAGAACTTCTTCCTTATATCCAATCTAAACTTCCCCTGTTTAAGTTTTAACCCATTACCCCTTGTCCTATCACTGCAGTCCCTAATGAAGAGTCCCTCTCCAGCATCCTTATAGCCCCCCTTCAGATACTGGAAGGCTGCTATGAGGTCTCCGTGCAGCTTCTCTTCTCCAGGCTGAACAGCCCCAACTTTCTCAGTCTGTCCACAAAAGAAAAAAAAAAAAAAAAAGAAAAATAGAAAAAATAGAAAATATTGAAAAAATAGAAAAAAAATAGACAAGCTGAAAGTCACCAGTTCCATGATTGACGACAGATACAGCAAACAGATGTCAGAAAAGAAAACCAACTGCGTTTTCTCTACAGCTGGCTTCACAGCAAAGCTGTACAGAGGAGGCAAAGCCACAGGAGTTGAGACCCGTAAGAAAATACTTACAACATTTTGCTCACATGTCACAGGATGACTGAAACCAAGCAGAGCAGGGCTGCACAATTAGAGGCAATAGAAATTTGGCTGCAAATATAACCCTTTAGTCAAAAATACTCAAGCTCCAGCCTGTGTGTCCTTGAATATGAGTTATCAGCCAGGGGCTTCCCCACTTCTTTACCAGTGCAACTTACAGTTCGTCTTACTTTACTACTGATTACTCGTATCTTTGAAAGGAAGGTTAATTCCTTTGCTTTTAATGGAGTAGCTCTGCTGTTAGTTCAATAAGCTTTGCATACATGATTAGGCTTCTCCTCCCTCCACCCTCTGTGCACTGTGCAGGGATGTCAGTGCACTCGGTTCTTCACAGGCTATATAACACTGCAGCAGAACAGCTAATTTGTCCTACCACTCCCACTGCTGCTTGCACCTACTACAGAACAAATACAGGAGTCCTGATGACGAACTTGAGTGCAGAAAAACTGTCTGTCTGTATTGGGTTACAGTCAGTACTAAAAACTGACATCAGATTGGCTTTGCGAGATGGAAGTTCATCACCTGAGCAAAATGTTGCATGGCAATTGCAGCCTGATACCACCCTCACCACCACCAGCAGTGACAGAGATATAAGCACATGCAGTTGATCAAAAACTGACGATATTTTTGCTTGGACAGAAACATCTCTTGTACATTGAGACGTGATAAAGAGAGGCAATTACACCAGGGCTAAGCAGGAGCTGCCGCACTGTATAAAGCATTCTGCTGTACCAAAGGCTGCTTATGACCAATATGAACAACTTAATGAGCTGTTAATGAAGCACGCATTCGGCTTTTACTTGCAGCACAAAAACATTGCAAATCATTTTAGGGAGCTTCTGGATCATCAATGGAGAATTAAAGATGTCAAATAAGCCCATCAAATCTATGTCTCAATCTGGCCACTGCTTTCTACTGCATTCTCTTAAAATTCATTTTCCTATATGGTAGAATAACTTGCTTTGACAGCAGTATGACTCTAACTTAGACCTCGCTTCTTTCTGCCTTGACATTAGATTTCAGTCTCCAGAGAGCTGCAGGGATGTCTTTTTGACATGTTGACATTAAGGACACTTCTTCCACAGACTCACACTGGCACAGTTACTTTCTGCCTTACCATTGTAAGAGCAGCTACTGAGCTAAGCTACTAAATTTGGAAGTTAAATTATGAAACCTTTGTGCTTATCTGTAAACAGATTAAGAATATAAAAGTAGCCTTAAAAAAAAAAGCCAGTTTGAGTAGGAAAGGGAGCAAGGTTTATATAGAGAATTCATATCCAGAATTCCCCGGCATTGCAGCAATACCAGTAACACACAAGGAATGACTAACGCTCTAATGTAGGCACGCTTTAGCTATTTTTTAGTTATTTTTTACTCTCCTGTCACAGCCCTGTGGGATTAGATAATGCAGCCGAGTGCTATCTATACTGGTATTACAACCAGTAGAGCTGCATTGATGGGAACAACAAATCCAAACTGGATTTGCTGCACACAAGCCCCAAGTGGAAACCAGGTATAGAGAGAGTCTGGAGGAGTTTAAAATCCACCAAGAAATACTGATGAGATGTACCCAGTAGCTGAGAAATGGAATGCTATTGGCATACAGGTGTAATGGTTTCTATTAATGCAAGAGAAACTGAAGAAGTTTCTTCCCCAGTCCAAACAGGAAATATCTCACCATTTTTTTTTCTTCTCCACCTTCCTGTGCTTTCCCTTTCCTGCTCTGTCTGACTTTACTCTCTCTTTTAGTGCACTAAAGAGAGGTGAAGAACATGGTTGGGATCTTTAACTCTGAGCTCAGATGAGAAGCTCTCCTTCCTTAGGAAGACAGACACTGGGGACAGCATGAAAACCCAGTGTCACACCTGGAGCAACACATTCCCAGAACAGCTGCTTAAAGATCATTCACAACTGAGCATGATGTTTGAACAGCTCTCCAGGTTCAGGGGAGGGGAAAAAGAGACCAATGTTTTAAACACCCTACTATCCTGCAAAAGTAGCCTTTTGCTGATGCTCAGAAGTGTCAACAATTAAAAGGCAAATAGAACATTTCAAAGGCTTGGTGCTTTTGAAATACCAAGGAAGGTCAACCCCCTTTGTTTAAAGTTTGAGGAAGTAAAAGCACAAAGTTACTTATGCTACTACTTTCCAATAGCTTCCCTCCATCCCCTTTTGTTTATCAAGGGAACATACTGTCCCTAGGCAGACAGGTTTTAGACTACTGCAATGTGAAATGGCCATGATAATCCTTCTTCTTCCCTCCTCCAGTGGCATCTGGGATGGAAATGCCCACCTAGTTCTTCCAGCTGTGCCAGCAGCAAGGTGCTCCCTATCTGCATACACACAGCTGGCCACTGAGAGACATGGCCCACGTCTCCCAAACAGATAGGAGAAAACAGCCAAGGGGGCCACAGCACACTGATTGAAGCTGCCAGCTCTAATGCACTGAAATGTTATCATTCCTCTTGTAGGCTGTTAACAAGGAAGCACAGGGGACTTCTCTGCACAGCATCTTCTCAGCTACATTCAGGGCAGGGAAGGAGATAAAGCTTCTGTGCTATACAAGAAAAGGAGGTAGCGCTGAGGGACTCCCTAAAGTGACCTGTGATGGAGAGGTGACATCAATTAGGGCATTTTGTATAAACACACGAAGAGAGTGGGGCCTGCAGAAAGAGATGAAAACACTCAAGGACAAAGAAGCCTTGTTCTGACAACCTTCCCTGGCATTAGCATGATAGACAAAGGGACATAGTCCAAGCACAGATAATCAGGTAAGAAGGGACAAGAGCTCTTTACTAGAAGCAGTTTATAAAGGGGAGCCAGGTGCATGGAGTCAAGTCTTTGCTTCCTTACGAGGCTTTTTTCTCCTTAGCATGACTTCTTCTCTCTATTTTGTCTTCTCTTTCCCAAACTTAAATCACTACCTTTGGCCTTGGAGCTTTCCAGATGGTTTTTATTTCTTGCCCGTAAAATGCTGGAGATGGTCAGGCAGCTCTGAGTGTGTCCCCTGATGCTACTGGCAGAGCAGAGCTTCCTTACATGTGTCAGCTATGGTGAGCAAAATAAAGTCTGTAAGCTCCAGGAACACGTGTGAAGCTACAGGCAGAACGGCAGAGGATAACTGCAGGTAACAGTGGGACATTTGCTTTGGTGTCTGCTAGCTTTGTACCAAGAGGTAGACTCAGGTTTTCTAAGACAGTAAGAAAAGAGAGGTAAGAAGCAGCTGACCATCTGTCCCACTCCTGTTCCTTTCCAAGCTACAATTTCACTTGGAAGAAAGCAAGAGAGCCAGGAAACCTTTTCTGACAGATAATGGTACAACCAAGGCAGCATTTCAACAGCTGACTTCTAAGAAGGGGATCTGTCTCCCAGCTCTTTTTACTGCTTGTCTTTCCCACTGCCCTACCAGCATTCAGAGGTCATTATTAAAAAGAACAATTACAACAAACCACCCTCATCATTTCTTGTGAATTCTGAAGGCCACCAATGTCACCATCAGTTATAATGACACAAGTTACTCCCCTCTTCACACAAATGGATTTACAACCAGTTTAAAGGCTAGTGTCTCTGGGTGCACTTCACCCCTTCTGCTACTTCCTCTTTGTGCACACACACTCTCCTCTGGCAGCAGCTGCTGGAAGAAATTATGAATTCCATTATTTTTCATCCAAGCCAGCTTTGAGTATATGGGAGAAGCACTGGAGGCTACAGGCTCTTAGCAGAGGATTTGTATTGTTACCTTCCATTTTATTCACCTTCCCAGATTAGGTGCAGCATGCCTGCCCCAACCTGTTTAATTAAAATGCAGGTGGTGGACTCTCCTCAACTCCAGAGCCCACCACACAATCAGATAGTGACAGCAACCTGGTAGAATAAAGCTTTTGATATAGTGGCTGCTCTAACAGAGTCTTAATTTCAGTTGAGCAGAACAGCACCTCTGGTAGCAGCTGCATTTAGGGCTGGGATGAATATCAGTACCCAGCCTCTTGCTGAACACTCACTGCCTTTCCAATCAAAGCCAGCATTCCTGACAGCTGAACTGTTAAATGAATTAACAAGGCGAGAAGGGGGTTTGCCAACGGGGCTGCGACTCCCTTCCTAATTTCTGCAAGTGGTGGCTTTCAATTTTTCTGTCATTTGTCAGGAGATGCACATGGGTCTCTAATGAGCAGGGCAGAGCTGCAGCCAGCTCTAGAAAGGCAGAATTACAAGGATCTTCTAGTCTGTGGAGGAGAGAGATCCAGATGCTTGAGGCAGGTGGGGGAAGGAACTGGCTCTGTTCAGACTGAGCAGGCAACGCATCCTTCCTGGCTGTGCTGAGCACAAGGACTCCCAGCCCACTCTCCTGACATGAGGAAGAATTGCTCTCCATGCCAGTGAGTTCTGCAAACATTCAGGCAGAACTCAATTTGGAGCCTTTGATCTTGTGGGCTACTGTAAAAAGAAAAAGGTTTTGCTCCAAACCACATCCCCAAAACCCAAACCACTTGCATCCAGTTCCCTTATTCACCAGGCAAGTCAGAATACAGAGGTCTGTTACTCAGGTCTGGCCTGTTGCATACAACCAGGTTGTTCTCTCTCCAAATTTCCCCCTGCTCATCAGTCAGAGGCAAGTGAGACCTGAGCACTTGGGCTGCCTGGGGAGGCTGCTGGCTAGGGTACAGCTCAATGGCACTCCAGGACTTAAGGAAACCTCCTCATTGGGTGTTTTTTGTTTGACTGGCCAATCTGCCAGAAGGTTGGTTTTAATGTTTTTAGTTCCAAGTTTGTCAGGTTCCATTACCCAGATATGAGGATAGGAAAATCTTCCAATCTAACAGAGGAGAGGACAAGGAGGAAGCAAGGAATTAGACACACTTCCTTCTGCATCATTCATCTGTCTGCATCAGAAGACAGAGAAGCTGACCAGCCCATCGACCCTCTGTATTATTCCCAGGAGCCCCACACTGTATGAAACACCCACCAGAACTGCACAGTATTGGGTATATGACTGAGCTGGCCTAAACCCGGCACACTTTCCCAAAGGCAAGTGCTGTATATTCCTTCTTACAACTGATAGAGGAATGTTCTTGCACCTACCATAATTACTGGAACACATATGGAAGAAGGAAGAGCTGTTTAACAATACTGACATGTATGTTTTATGGGGCTTTCAGCACAGAGACTGGTTCCCTTCAGTCATTTTGTGTTCAGTGCTATGCCTGTGTTGTCAGCACTTTTATTGGGCAGGTTTTCTCTATTTTTAACATGGGTGCTCCAGTTGCTGAAGCTGAGCAGACCCATTTTTTCCAGCTTACTGCTTAACTGCCTTTACCATGGGTAAGAACACCAAGCAAACAATAACAACAAAAAACTTGTATTTCCACAGCACAGTTAAACTCAAAGGTGTCACAAATCAATTTGAAACTTAAATTGCAATACCAGCTCCAATCACTTTACTCACAGTATAAATCACAGCCAGTTCTGGAGGTGGAAGAGGCAGTTCTATAACAAAGTGTAATAACTTCACACAACAAGAGTGAAAATTGGCAGGAAGATCCTACATTCATCATTTCTATCGCATGAACCTGGATTGTCCCTAACCAGAGGTAAATCCAGGATCTCTAAAAAAACCCATCAGAGTCACGCTCAAACTTCAGATACACCAGTCCTGCCTGTGAAAAAAAGCCTCCTGGATGTATCAGCTTTTTCCCAAGTTTGGCTCCTTCCACTGTCTTTTTCCCTATCTGAGTTACAATACGAAAGACCTGGGCAGTGGGATTAAAAGACACAATGTATCAGCATTTCCTTGTTTTCCCTAGCTGACTTTCTGTGCTGTGTCCATGTGTATAAATGCATGTGCTGGCTCCATTTGCAGCAGTGAGATATTGAGCTCTGAAACAAAAAATGTATTTTGAAGCCAGTTACAGTTGGCTCCACTTGGGGCCTTCTTCACTGCAGTTGCACAAGTAAGGGCAGCAGCAAACTAGAAAAAGATGTAAATATTGCCAGCTGTCTGCAGAACCATGCTGCTCTGATTAATTTATGATGTTTTCAGAGGCAGAGAGTGAATGTTTCACCATATTTGAAATGAAAAGGTTAAGTAGAGTTTAAAAAATGTGCAGTAGGGTTTAAAAAAGATGTGCTTTGCTTAGTTTTCAGCAATAGAATATTTAATGAGTAAGAATAAAATGAATTATTGCTGGGTTTGATAGCTTCTACATCCTAGCCTTGAGACAGAAGAACAGAAGTGTAATCAGATCCCTTCACGGCAGCAGAGCGAACAACAAGAGGGTGCGTGTTGTCTATTCTTGCTCTAAGCTTCAAAAGATACTGCTGCAGAAATTGATACCATAACTAACAACTATTTCAGCAGCAGCCTCTTTCCAGCTGGGGTCACCATAAATACAGCACTGCTGCTGTGGCTGTGAAGAAGACATCAGCTATTCCAGTCCTGCGCTTCTCTGGGTAGAGTTACTCAGAACAGACTCAGCTGCAGGTTCTCTGGGCTCTGCAAAATCACCAGTCTCACAAAGCAGTCAAAGAATGTGTCTGGTTAACTGTCTCATCCTTATTTCCACCTCCAGCCTTTCAATGGAGGGATTTTAACATGATGGACAAGTTACATTTCATAAATACAGCCTGGATTCATGCAATAGACCCATAATAAGCAAAGGCATGAATAGTGCCACTGACCCTCAGCTTCTGTAGAGGCTGGATGCAGCTATAAAGTCTGCATGTTCCTGAGTGTAATCATCATCCATGCCTCCAAAGCTAGCAGTAAACTAGACATAGTGTCTTCTTGACTTCAAGAGCATAAAAATACAGCAAGGTGTGGCACAGGCACGCAGGCTGTATGTCTCCACACAGGCAATGTCTCTACACAGAGAGTTATAAAATAAAAGAAGCAGCTTTCCAAGCCTCCCTTGTTTTGTAGTTTTGTTTCTTTTCCCTTGTGGCTTCCCTGTGCTCCACTTTTCACTTCTTTAACTTGAGTCAGTTTTTCCCTCAAGCTAATTTGGTATGAACAGTCATCCTCCTGCAATTCCAAACAGATTTTCTCTTCTTTCTTTCAAATGCCTTTTCTCCCCTTGTTTGTGTAGACCCACTGGCTTTCATATGGCAAGGAACTGTCAGTGACAA
>JANHGB010045335.1:0-36514 GCA_026283785.1 Coracopsis vasa | reverse complement strand
CAGGTAGGTGCTGCGGGAAGAACATTCCCGGCTGTCCTGTTGTATGGAATAGGGGAGAGCAAGGTGCGTGCTCACCCGGGAGGAATGGCACGTCCCATGAGTAAGGGTCTCTGTTGGCAAGGGTCTTGTGTCTGAGGGGTGATTTTAGTATTACCATGACCCAAGATCCTGTAGGAACACAGCTGTCTTCTGTTTTGCTGGTCTTGTCAAAATCACAACTGCCTTCCTCCTCTGTCTGAAGCTAGTTGTTACCCTTCCTCTTATCCAGAAGGTTCACTCATCAGTCTTCTCCAGCTCTGGGAGCTTGAAGGAATTCCTTGCTCCATGGAATTCTAAACTCCAGTTTTACAAAACCATCACTTCTTCATTGCCTCAGCAATGTTGTACGTGGTCATTCCTTTCCTAGCCATGGTCGGTCAGTAAAGCATCTTGAGAAATAGAGTGAGACATCAAGGCAGGAATGAACACACACCCCAAACCCTCTCCAGATGCATTTCCAGAAGCTGTTGCTGGAAAATAACCCTCACCCCAATCAGACCTAACCTGAACCCTTCAGAGCCACAGGAGCTTTTGCTGCTGGAAATGTGTCTGGAGTGGGATTTGGGCACTGCCCAGACTGGATCCTGGCTGCTCCTGTAAGGCAGGATCTTTAGAGATGAGCTTAGAGGTGCCCAGGACTCACCCTGCACCTCTGGTGCAGCCTCCCTGCAGCCCTATGGCTGCAACATGGTGTTAACACCACATTCAGGTGTGCTGAACTGAAATGCCAAAGGTCATGAGTGTCTTAGATTGAGCTCCTCTGCCATTCTGCACTCACACTGCATCTTACATCCCAACCTGTGCTGCTGAGCCTGCCTGAGCTCCTGTGCTCAGGTTCTAGAAGTAATGCTGCCCTCATGTCTCTGCCCTGAGAATGGTCCCTGCCCTACAGACACCAGCAAAGTCACCCCGGGCCCATTTTCCTCCCAGCCCCAAGCAACCTGCCTGACTCCAACTCAATGTCCAGGACAGCTTTGTCACTAGCTACAGAAAATTACCATGGCCAAAACCTGTTTTCTGTCAAATTCTCATCTAATTCAAGATAGAGAACGGGCAGTTGAGCCACACAGGACAAAGGAGAGCACAGAGTGCCACCTTATACCCACTGTGTGCCCTTTCAGTACTCTCCTGGAGCTAAACGTGTTGGTTCTGTGTCCTGGTATTTACCTCTGAGATCCCAGAACAGCAACGAATGAGACCCTGCCTCAGCACGTGCCACATGGGCTACCCACTGGGGAGCTGTTTGCAGTTCCTCTCCTCCAAAGGGCACATTCCCCCAATCCCTCAGCAGCATCTCTGTGAATTCATTTTAAATTGACCTTTCCTGAACACATGGGCTGTGACTGACACAGACTATTCCAGGTGAAGGCTTTCTAGTGATCCAGCTTGCAAACCCACCACCTCCATCAGAAACACCTCATGTTGTGCTGTCCTAAGTTCCCACCGAGTTCCTTGGGGGAATAAACCCTGAGCTTCCTTCTTCCCTGGTATTTCTGGTGGATGAGCTCCCAGAATACAGAGCCAGAAATCCTTGCTGTGCCATAAATCCTGGCCTTATGCTCAGGACGATGTTTTGATACTGGTTTTACTCTCTGACCTGCCCAGGCTGTCATGACCCTCTCAGCCAGTTCTCACTCATGCGTCATGATGGCACACGTGCCCATGACACTGTGCTGGAGCAGTGCAGAGAGCAGGCAAGCTGCAACTCATACACGTACACACAGAGCCCAAAATCACTCACCCGGAGGTGGATGTATTTTGGGAAGGATTGCTCCAGAACACAAAGCAGAGGGGATCATTTTCCTCTGAGGGATCACAAGCATCTACAATGGTGCTCCACAGAACAACAATGTCACAGGCCCTGCAAGAACAAAACCAAGTCTGTACCTGCAAGCGTAATTCACCTCCTACACAGCAACTTCTCCTCTCACCACTAAAAGACTGTCAAATTAGGAGAAGAAATCAGAGCACAAGATAGCCCTGCAATGCATCAACACTTTGTGAGCCATTCACCCCATCACACCCACAAGCAACTCACCCAGGACACAAATTTGGCCTGATCCAAGAGTAAGATCGATGCTCCTGTCCCTGTACAGAATCCACAGAGACCTGCTGGCTTCTTACAGCCGTTGCATGCTGCTGGCCACAAATGGTGACAGCCTGGTACTGCCCTTGATGTGCTTGAGATGGGTCTGGGATCTGGGAAAGCTGGAGATGGCTCTCCCTTGTTCCCACAGGTAGTATTTTAAATGGGTCTTTCTGATTTCAGCTGCTGTGGATTGATGTGAAGGGCAATAGGCAACAAATAGTAAACATCCAGCTCATAGTCTGTGCCCATCATTTGCCTGTTCTAACGAGAAAGCAAAGGAGTGGACTCCCCACACAATCAGATTTGATGCCACAGATCCCAACAACCATGGTGTGTAGGGTGACTCTTGGCACCCCACAGCCGCTTCTCACCGCTTGCCATCCCTCTGTGTTGCTGCTGAGAAGACACTTTGAGGTCCTGTTCCTGCTCACCCCTCACTCCAAGGTGCTGAGGGCCTGGCTGGGAAGCCTGACCTGGAGATGGCAGTGGAGATGTCTGAGCTGCTCAGTTCCAGCTGTAGCTGAGCAAGGTTTTCAGGGTGCCCAGCAGGTCCCCATCACCCTGATGGCCTCACCTGGAGCCTCCCCAGCCACATGCCCTTCCCCATTGGCCCCAGCTCTGTATTTAAGTTCAGGTCAGGGGGTGTTTTTCACTTACCTGAGAGCTATATTGCAGGTGTTTTATTTTCTATTAGTTTTTTATGGTTTATGGCTGTATTTACTTTTTGTCTTTAATGCAGGTGTGTTATTGGACTGCTTTTGATTCACGTTTAGGTACTGCAGGGTGATCTCTGGTTTCCTGCTGTTCTTAGGTTTGTTTGTCTTCTGGTTTTGTTGTCATTTGCCTATGTTGCCTGAGCTGGTACCAGTATGTGACTTCCTGGGGATTTTGCTTCTATTGACTAATACAAGAAGGCTGGAACATGTTCTTTTTAAAGTGTGCTTGTTAGCTTTTGTCCTATTGATTACATGTAGAAATGCTCAGTCTGCTCACACCATAATGGTTGAGCTTCTTGTTATCCTGATCTCTGGCAAGCTGCTGCTTATCTTTTTAAGCCTAGTTCAGATTAGAGGGGCTCTCCTGGTGACATGTACCTATGAAGGGGAACTATAAGGGACCTGTTAAAAGTAAGGATGTTTTTTCCAGTTCAAGTCAGAGCCCTGGAGCTTCTGTTCTTGCTCTGGATGTGGAGACTTAAGTAAGGTCTGGAGCACTCACTGTCATTCCTGAGATGCCTTTCCTCTATCCTTAATCTATATGAGGAGGGAGAAGGCTTGCTGTGATAATGGTGAGATGACTATTACTAACTCTGCTGTGGGTCTGGATTTTGGGGAGGGAGGCAGGAACAGGAAAGGCAAAACCTGTCATCCCACATACAAAGGCCACCTAGTTTAACTTGCACCATACAGACTGTTCTTTGCCCTCCTGGCTCCTGCTCCTGACTAAAAAGCTCCCCTTGCCTTCTCTAAATGCTGTAGCTCAGCATGCAGGGTGAGAGCCTGAGAGCTGCATGCTGTGCTGGGGAGAGCTTAGCATGTTGTGGATGGTTCTAAAGGGTTGTACCCCAGCTCTGAGGGCTGAAGGGATGTCAGGGAGCTGGGAACTTAGTCCCTGACCCTGTGAACAAGTTTTATAAGGCCAAGGGATGCCTTAAAAAGCAGAAGTAGGAGGGTTTGCAAAGGAACACATTTGAGAAACCCAGCCCAGATGTGCAACCAGTTGTCCCCCTCCAGTGCATGATGCTGGTGGCTGCAGGTGACAGCCTTGTTGCCCCAGGGCTTGGGAGCTGGGCTTTGGGCTGTCCTGCCCAGTCCCTCCTTCCTCCTCTGCCTCCTCCCTGCATCAGGCAGGAGCTGCAGGGTGTCTCTCTTCCCTCTCTGCTGCACTTGGGGCTGCATCCTTCCTCCTTGCTGCACTGAAGAAGGGGCTGCTGTGGAGCTCTTCCACCTGTAAGTGGGGGTCTCTGGTTTGAGTGGGGTGGGGGGCTGCTCTTAACCTTGGTTGGGCTATTTCTTCCCTCCTGCTGTAGCTGGGAGCTGAAGTAAAACTGCAGGTGCTTTGTTAGCAACAGGTTTTGTGTGCAGGTGAGGTGGGATGCTGATCCTGCTGCTCTGAGGTGGGGCTGCGGGCACCCCAATTGACGTGGGGACATAACACTGCCTGTGTGGGGCTCTGAGTGATGCCTCTTGGTAACCAGAGCCCTGTGTGCTGCTTAGGTTGGTGCTAGGGAGGTGAGAGGCTGCAATCCTGTCCACTTCATGCCCTGGGGGGTGGATAAGGGGTAGCTGTAAATGCTGTGGACCCAAATGGCTTTGTAGTTCAAAAGCTGGGTATACAAAGGACAAAACTTCCCTGTGCCAGTGGGGATGACTGTGTGTGAAGGGGGAAAGCATCTGTGGTACTGCTGCTACTGGAGATGCCATTCTAGATGGGCTGGCTGCTTAAGCCCTGCACAGAGCTCCAGGTTCTCATAGAGGAAAGCCTGCTGTCACTACAAACCCTCCTGTGGAAGAGGGGTGAGTGGAGCCACTGGTGTCACAGGATTTGGTTTTTCCTGATTGACTCTACAGAGAGCTGTCAATTTAAAAGGGCTGAAATGATGCTGTAAATGTCAGTTGTCAAATGCTGCCAGTTAACTCTGTCCCCCTGCTGACTCTTGGGGACTTCTATGCCAGGGATCAGAGTGATGTTAATTTTGCTGTGAAGGAAGGTGCAGTGTTTTAGAGTGAGCTTTATGTTGGCTCAACCTCTAATAGTCCATGCTAGCAGTGTAACTGGATCCAGATCCAATGGCAAATATGCACAGGGATATAGTGGAGAATTCTACCTCAATTTCAGTGTTATTGTGAAGGGAATCAACATGAAGAGTCTCATTGAAGATGTATTTCAATGGATGGTTTAGGTCAAGGACAACCTCTTGTCAATCAGAACACCCCTCCAAGGGGCAACTCTGTAACTTTTACTTTTACATGCTCTTACTTTGCTTTTAGATTGATAGCAGACAACTACCAGTAGAATAAAAATATCTGGAGCTTGAAGTACCTTTTGTTACCTAACTCCATGTACAGAGCAGCAGTACTTTGTTCTTTAAATCTGAACCGGATTTGGAGGCTGCAAAGGATGAAATGCAGTGGGAGAGGTTTTGAGTGTTTTGCTGGAGAAAGGATTATTAATTCAAAGCAATTCTGTGCAAGCCTCAAAAATGGCTCTCCCTTGCAATGGGGGAATGTGAGATGTCATCTCAAACCACAGGAACAGACTTGGGCTGCTGCCCTTCTCAGAAGGGGAATCTTAGTAAGGAAGACTTAATTCCAGTCCTTACTGCTTGAGGCAAAGAAGTAGAATGTCTGTTTGCACTTCTGGCTATTGGCTGTCCCAAATCCTGGCTTAGTTTACATTATGCCTATTGCACGCCATAAGTTCTGGGTTGTGTTGATGTTAATAGTGATTTTAATGAGCATCTCTGTGAAGCTTATTTGTCCCCCAGAAATCTCAGTCTCTTGAAGGGTAAAAGCTGAGTTTATGTACCATGTGCTTTGGCAAGCAGTCCAATTGTGCAGACCTCAGACTACAGCCTGCATCCTGCCAAGCCTCATATGGTGACCTTCTGCCACCCTCATGGATTTTTGCATTCATCTGGACTTGTTCTTTTGCTGAATCTGCTGGGGCTAATGGTGTGGCTCCATACAGCAGTGCCAAAGGCCAAGGTACTGCCAGGGGTTTTAAGAGGCTGTGGAGAGACAAGCAGGTGGCAAACTGCCTGGGGTGGTGTTGCTGTTACTGCTGTGAGAGCTTGTAGGGCTCTATAATGGAGGAAGAAGATGGGGAGAAAATGAGTACAGAACTGCAAGTTAATTGAGCTGGGTCAACTGCTTCCATGGCATTGCTCTAGTCATCTTTTGAGCTGTGGTCTGAGCTCCTCAAGCTATAGTAATGGGTAGTTTCTATGTGAATCATAGTGCATGAGAAAACTGACCCTCAAATTGCAGTTGCTTATTAGATGGTGCAGCTATTGCCATGCAAGGAATAGAATGGGACTCTCTGCCCTGGCCGTTGCTGCTGGTGGGAGTGGAGTATCTCAAGGGTAAACTGAAGGTAGGACAAACCTGGCAGGGACATCTGTGCTCTGAGCCACTGGCCTGCTGAACACCCTCAACCCCTGCAAACTGAAGGCAAGCACTTCATTTATACTGGGTGAGAAAGGCACTAAGTAAAAGTAGAAGTTTAACAGTTGGTAGTAGCTGATGCCAGTATTTGATGTGTTTGTGCCCTTAAACCAGGAGAAGTGATTAATCAATCCTATAATGATAGATGGCTTTATAGATGAAAGTAACTTCCCCCACAACATTTAAATCTAAGGACAAGATGTTTTGAAGCTTTTGGCCTGATCTCTCCTGGGAGCAGGGTCATCTGTCTTGAACGCCAGCTTTCTGCCATGGTAAGTGAAAGCTCTCAAGAGTACAGAAAAGGAGTTGTCACTTATGAAGGTAATGATTAACTCTGCCTTTAGAAGGGAAGAGTTACTGTACTGCTGGTTTTCAAGTGCCACTGAGACTGAAGACTCAAATCCTGAGGTTGAAGGTTTCACTAAAATGCCACTAGCCATGAGGTGACCCTGGTAAAGATGGTCAGAGGATGCTTTTTCTGCTGTTGCCTTCCAGCTGATAAACCCAGGATGTTTGAGCAACCTCCTGGTAGCACTGTTATGATATGGCTGGCAGATCTTATTTAAGGTACATCATTAAACTGAAAGATGAGCACAGCTTAATGACCCATTAAGTACACTACACTCTTCAGTATCAGCTGCTTTGAGTACAGAGGCAAATGCTGTTTGGAGCAATTGTGGCAAGCTTGAGATTCAGCTATCACTTGTTGAACACTGTTGGCTTCAGGGGAGTGGAGGGAGCCAGGTACCATGTGTGAGCTAGATCCATTGAAATGGAGATGTCTGAGCAGGAGCGAAATAAAATCCATCTTTAGGGCTAAAATGCAGATGTGTGGGTACCTTGCTATAGGTGCAATGCAAGGGTAGTTTCCAGTAGCTATTTTCACTGGGGTCTGGGGTGCTGGTAACCTGGTGAAATTATGGTTAATGTTAATAAGTGACAAAAGGGATTCTTAGAAAGGAGAAATGACAAAGCAGGACCAGCTTACAGTGTCACTGACCCAGCTGGATTCGTCCCTGTCACTAGTGCCGCATGTTGCTCTCTCCTTCATCCCTGACTAGATGCAGTGTACGTGGAAAGAACAGAGCAAAGGGGACATGGATGACTCTGGAACAGCCTGTGTTTGGACAGAACACCCCCTGTACTTTGACAGCTTGAACCCCACAGGTTACATCACAGTATGATAAGAGTATGTAAAGTTTCTGAACTCTTCTAGAGGTACCTATCAGCATTATCAAGGTGAGGGTTGAAATTGGAGTGTTTTTAATGGCTCAGTGCATAATGACAATGAAGTCACTGAGGCAGTAAATAAGAGTTTGAGAGTACTAAATGGATTCAAATAATTAGAGCAATTCACAGAAAGGATTGGTGGATCAACCTGTGAGTATGTAGCTGTGTAGACGATAGTGTGCCAAGTTGGTAAATGTGAACAGTCAGCAGGAAGGTATGGGAGAAGTTCGCTCCACTTCATAATTCTATGGTCCTCCTACAAACTACTAGCTCTTCCTAGGGAGATGGCACTACGCAGATGAAACCCTTGCTATATCCTTATAGCCATGTATTGTTCTTCTGGTGTTGCTGTCCAAGTCATGTCTCAGATGTATCTGATCCAAGGAGTGCTCTGGCAGCCTGAGTAAATGGTTCTGTTCTGGGACCTGAATGACTTGCACTGCTCCCAGCTCTGTCTGGGGTTGGCTTGTATGGTGATGCTGGCTCCTGGAGTAGCTGACAGCAGGGCAAGTTGAGTAATTACTTACTTAGGACCCTCACTTCATTATTAGGATCAACAGCATCTTCCCATGTCACAGAATGGGAGCTTCTGTGGGTACTTCCCATGGGATGGTTGTCCCACTTTGCAGCTTCTGCCTAAACTATGATTATACTTGCTTCCAGCTTCTACCTGCTTCTCCAATTAGTTGGTTTGCTTTCAATACTCCAAATGACATAGCTGTTTTCTCTTCTGGTGTGCTCTGCCAGGGACTGGCTCATGCGCAGAGCCTGAACCTGTCTGTAAAATCAGATAAATCAGCTTCGTGCCTACCATCCAGCCAATATTGAAGGACTGGGGATAGTAAAAGTCAGCTCTTGTGCTGGAAGGTGGCAATTGAGGAGGCTCATCTCCCATTAGTGAGGACTTCAGTGCTGAAAAAACCTCAGCAGTGATCATTCAGCTGTTCCTAGGGCTTAATCCACACCACTTAGTGCTAAGTGCTCACTGGAGTGTGTATGTAATTTCACTGTTCCGGACTCAGCAGAGTGCTTTAGGATTATTTTCCCTTGTGTTGCTGCTATTAGTGGTAGTACTGTTCTTATTTCTTGCTCTGCTGCTAGCCAGGAGTCTAAGGCTGAAAAGACTCCTTAAGTTCTGGTTGCAATAAAACCACTAAGATGCAAAATTATGATGTTTGGGTTGTGAGTAGTCTTGAGGGAATTCTTGTGACAATGACAAAAAGCCATTTCCAAGTCTAAGGGAGCTAAACTCTTATGACTTGCCAGGCTTCTTAATGAAGTGGGGGGGTAAGTGTGCCTCTGTGTGGAAATCTCACTTTAACCTGATTTCAGGGAACAGTTGGTTGAATTTTGAGTCAAAATTCAAAGCAGCTGGTGATGATGCAACTAGAAAAACTGTAAATTCAGAAGCTTAAAGCCTGAGTAAGCAAAAAAATAGGAGCATAATGATAAGCAGTAGGGGAGCAAGCTCTAATTTGTCAACAGTTCAGACATTCTAAACTTACTAGTTTTTCAAACCCATGTAGCTTTTTCCTGCCATTCATATATATGGAGGGGAAGTGAGGACCTCATGGAAATGATTAAGCAATGGTGTTGCATGAGTGGGACCTCTGGAAAGGGTTAATTCCAGAAAATTAACATCCACATCCCCCTTAAAAACCATCTTCTTTTGCTCTGCAGTTGTGTAAGGAAGTGGTAGAGTCACCAGTCCTGGAGGTATTTAAAACACATGCAGATGTGGCACTGAAAGACCTGGTTTAGTGGTGGACTTGGATGATTCTATGATTCAGTGCTCGAAAGGATAAAATTCATACACTGGCAGCTTAAGGTCAACTAATAGCAAATGGCAGAAAACCTTTAGCTAGAGCAAAGGTTTGCTATGGAACATTTTCAGCTTTACTTTTCCTTGTGTAGCATAGTGATAAAAATCAATGTTGGACATGAAAACTGTGTCATTATTTGAATGTCAGAAAAATGAAGGAGGATGGAAAAAATTCTGTCTTCTAGAGAAACGTAAACTTGTTGTGAATCAGAAGATGGCAGGGGAGGCATTTACATTTGAGATTTGGCTTTTGGATGAAAGTTTTCAGGTTCTTAGCTCAAGTGGGTGAGTAATCGGCAACAAAGTCTTGGTTTATTTATTATAGCAATATTAGCACTACCATTGCTCTGGGGGTAGGGCTTGGGGCTCTAGACAAGATCGGAAAAGTTCAAGATCTTTAAAAAAACAATACTTTGACAAAACCCTTTCTTTGGGCCCAGATCAGACTCCCCAGGTAAATGGCTGTTAGGGGAAGAGAAACAGTTTAAGTCCATTCACAAGAGCTCTGTGTGGGCCTTAGAGCGGTGCCTCTCCCTGGCATTGCCCAGTTAAAAATGAGACATTTCGTTCTCATTGGATACTTGGTTTTCTTCATGGAAGTAAATGTCAGTAAGAAAATGTATTTTTATGGCAACTTGCTGTTTTTAGTGTGAGTTTTCTTTCACAGCTCCTTTTTCCTGGCCAAAAGTATACTATTTTGAGATTAGACACTCCAAGGTATTTCATACATCAGAATTTCCATCATATTTTGTATGAAAAAGTGTATAAAATAAAGCTCTACTACCTTAATTGGTAAGTCTCCTCAGAGTTTGTACTTTGCAGGTTAAGCCTTGTATTCTACAGCCTGAGAACTTCTTAGGTGGGAAGCTGGTATTAAGTGCAAAATGGAGTTAAAACGTACCTTAAAGCAATTTCCAAGCAGTCAGTGGCACTCTCATGCCATCCAGACCTCAGGAAAAGGCTGTCTGGCCTATGGCCTGTATCTTGTTGAGCCCAGGTCCTGCAGTGTGTTAGTAACAGTCTCTGCACATCATTTACTTGAAGCTCAGCCTGGATCCTGGTGTTTGGCTGGCAGTGAAGCCTCACTTCTTGTCTGGAAGAGAAAGCAAAGATGAGCCCCACTTGCACTGAACTGCAGACATCCATCCTTCATGTCCAACCTATAGAATGTGTGATGTTATGATAAAGTATTTCTAAAATATACAGCAAAATGGGAGATCATATTGCCACGTTACCTTTTGGATTAAATGACCCCTTCTCTTACAGTGCTTCCCTGTAGTACTGTACTTTTGAGCCCTCTGCTCTTTCTTACAGGCTTTCCATACTTGGTCGAAGTCTGCATCGAGTTAAACAAGCAATCACATCTATGACAAGCTATTGCTTCCTCCAGAAACATTACATTTAAGACAGAGGTCACATGTGACAACTTTCTGGTCTCCTACTACTTTATATACCCTACTTAATTGTTAGAAATAGCTGCTAATAGCAGTTCACACAGGTGGGAATGGTCACAGTTGAGCTTTTTACATTTTTTTTTTTAGGTGAGAATAATTAGTTTGTTTTGGTCAATAGCATCTTCTGATCCACTGAGGCATAGGGTAATCCATGCATTGGGCTCCTGTGTATCTCTTAAACACTTACAGAATGAGCTCGTGCTATTTTTGCCATCCCTCAGCAGCTGCATTTTGCAAGTGGGATTTTCTAATGTTTCAGCAGACCAGAGAACATTTTCCAAGGTCTCCAGGAAATGGCTGTAGCTGACCCATTACTGAGCACAGAGCTCAGGGCAAGGGAAGAACACACATTTTTAGCACTTAGCACACTGAATTCTCTTTTTCTGTGACAACATGCTTCTGTTCTTCATGTCTCTGAAGGTTCCTTGTCTCTGTTTCAGCTTCTAAAGGATTCTGTGATGAGATTTCAGGCACACAAAAATCAAGACAAAACCAGATGGTTGGTTGCAACAATAGATGAACCTGGCTCCACTGGGTACTGGATTTCCTCCATGTGGCCAACTTAAGAATAATTGCATTCACTTCGTAATTACCTTGAACTGGTTTTGCTAAATAAAAACCTGATTTTCCATACCCAGTGGCATGGGATTGGCCTGGTCACACTGTGAGGCTTTATATTGACTATTTGTACCTGGGTGCTGTTACTGGGATTTCACCAGTGTATCAGCCTCGTGTTTAAAATCCCAGCGTATGGGACTGGGCAGCTTTTCACCAGTGCAGGCTCTTGCTTTACTACTTTGTAGATTTTCCTCTGGTACATTAAATGAAAGAGGGAGGCCATATCCTTATCAAATTGCCACGTGGAAGCAAATTACTTTTCTTCATCATCTTATTTATGCATTGCATTATTTTGTCCCTTATCTTAGATGATTTCTGGTCCTGTCTTCTGTTCCTCTCTTGATTATTTATCCCTGTGTTAGCTGCCAAGTACATTGTGAGAACACAAGGCTCTGCTTTCATTTCTCCTTCCAGCCAATCTTTTTCCCCCCTCAGCTTCAATATAATAAAAATACAGATACCTTTTCCATTCCCTGTAAGCTATGGTATTCGTACAGCAAATTCACTGTGTTTGCTACAGCGACACTAGATTTCATTAATGTAACTGGGGTCAGACCACATAAGACAAACAGACACAGCTCTTGATTTGCTCTGAGGCTGTTTACAGCTCCTTGTTTATCAGTTAGGGACAAGAGCTAGTCCAGAGTTCATTACTGAAGAGATTGAAAGCTGTTGCTTTCAAATACATTGGTAGACAAAGAGAGAAAATCCAAGCGCTGTATCCAAAAAAGCAATTTTAAAAATGGTTCATCCTGCTTTTAGTGTGTTAAGGCATCATTTCAGTTGTCTTAATGAACAGAACTGCAAGTAATTAGTTTGCTAGAGAACTGCTATTGCACAGCAACTGACCCACAAGGGTTTATGCTTCTGGGTCCAAAGCCCTCAAAAAGCCAACCTACAGAAGGCAACGAAGGAAAAAGCCACCTCTGCCTCATCTGCTGGAGTGTCCTTCTTCAAGCACCACTCCTGGGAAGCAAAGGATTACAGAAGAAAATTAGTATTAATTTACAATAATAATAGTAAGATCGAATGCATTTATGGGTGTTCTATTTGCAGACAAACATGAACTTAGGTGAAAGCTCAGAGAAGCCAAAACAAAAGAAGTAAATACATGTTTAGTTTTGTTAGAGCCTGAGAAGGGGCAGAGGGCCTGACTTTATCCAGGTTCTTGGGATTGGTTGCTCTGTCAGAGAGATGCTGAGCTTCAAATGGAGTTTGAGTGACACAGCATCTCCTGGGATTGACAAGCAGATCCAGGGCTGCAATTAAGGAAACAGAGTAAACTATTAATGTGAATGGTAACACTGCCATTAAAACACTTTCCATCGCAGTTCACTCTGATCTCTGGCTATTTAAAGGGTTTGGCATTTAATACATTGGAATAGAAATATTCTCAATCATTGGCACCTAACACTCATTTTCTTTTGTGGGGAGAGGGCTGCTCTACACAGAGTGACAACAAAATGTCACCTTCCATCATTACTCTATAGATAGGGGAATAAACAGCACATGGCTGGTCATCAGGTACCTGGGGGGCAGCTGAAAACTGAGCAGCATAAAGCAGGGCCTGCTCCAGCTTCCTTTTCATAGGAAAAGAGATGTAGCCAGCACTTCCCTACCCTCACATACAAGCTCACCAGGATTTGGATACTTGTACTTTAATTTAAATCCCATTTATTCTAAGGAATTTCTAAGTGTCCTAAAGGTACCTGCATCCATACATTAATCTTATGCCTTCTGCCACCAATTAATTTTGCTGTTCTTTTAAGTAAGTTAGGAACTCCTCCATCCCCCTGCCTCTTTGGGCATCTCCATCTGGTAGGTAAAATAAATAAATGTGGAAAAATCTTTTGAATGCTGTTTCCAAGTCAAGTTATCTGGTATCAGCTCTAAATGTCCAGATGCCCATGTTGGCCTGTTATGTAGACTGATACCATCTCTATGTGACTTGTATAATACATATGTTGGAATTTTGCCATGTGAAGATTTGATTTAGAACTTTGGTGCAGCATCAGGTATAACCAGATGTTTCTTCAGGACAAGAAAACAGATTGTGGTCTATGAAGTTAATGTCAAACAGTTAAATTTGGAAGCAACTCAGTGTGGGGCATACACATTCTGTACCTGCCTTAAATGGATTGTTTCAGCTCTAGGCGAACAAGAAGTCTCACGTCCCTTATGTTCAAGCCATCACACCAGCCCAGATGATTCAATATCAAGAAAGTTCAGACTTTTTCAAGTCTCTCCTAGAAAAGCCTTGTAGTGTTCGACAACAGTCATCTAATAAAATATAAAATACAGGAATTTACTTGACAGTGTAAATATACCATGTGGGAAAAGTATTACATTTCATAGCAGGAAAACCGCAACATAGAGAAATTACCAGTCCCCCAGTTTCCCATGGGAATTCAGAGAGCAGAGCCAGGAAATTAATCCACACCCTGTACCTCACTGTGTTTTAAACACGGTGTGGTCCTTGGTGTTTGCGGACTCATCTCCTGATCTACACAGCTTGTAGGCAGGGCAGCGAGATCAACTGTGGTCTCATACCAACTGTACACAAAAATATTTCATTTTCAATCGAAGGGGATTGCATTTGGATGCATTCAGGCAGAAGATCTGAGCCACTTCACAAAGATTTTATTTAGTCCCTGGTTTTCCTACCCGGGGAGGCTCAGAACATGGACTGATAAAAAGCCACAGAGGGATGAGTCTACATAAGCTCTGCATGTTTTTCAGCACACAGTATGTCCACACTAGTCATATTTCTTCAGAACAATTCCAAGCACACTAAAATGACCTCTTTAAAATGTCTTTTAAAGCACATTAAAACACGAGCAAGAAAATGGACTCAAACTCTCCGTTCGAATGCCCTGACACGCTGAATTATAATGGGACTTACAAGTACCTCTACTTAGAAGGCAATGTCTCCTACGTGGACTTCTACCTTCATCAGCCTTTAGTGGCAGCTGTCTTCATCATTTCTTACCTCCTGATCTTCCTGCTCTGTATGGTTGGCAACGGAGTGGTTTGTTTTATTGTGCTGAGGAGCAAACGTATGCGTACAGTCACAAACCTTTTCATCTTAAACCTGGCTGTCAGCGATTTGCTGGTGGGAATCTTCTGCATGCCCACCACCCTCCTGGACAACATCATTGCAGGTAGGCTGCTTCACACCTTGAGGTCCTGAGAGCCGGGTGCATGTTTCTGAGTGGGCTATGAAAGGAGTTCACAGAATGGGTTGGAAGGGACCTTAAAGCTCACCCAGTTCCAGCCCCCCACTATGGGCAGGGACACCTTCCACTAGACCAGGTTGCTTCAAGACCCTTCCAACCTGGCCTTGAACACTGCCAGGCCAGGTTCAAGTCAGTGGAAGTCAGAGATGAGAAAGACAAGCATCTAACCCACCTCCTGATTGTGGGTGTGTTCAACTGACTTCCACATCCCTCATCTTTCAGAAGGGATTCTCCCACTGCCAGACTACATGTTTAGAAAGAGGGTGCTATAAGCCAGATGCAGGAACAACCAACTGTGCTGGTCAATTCTCTTCCTTGTCTTGAGATCTCCTTTTAATGGGATGTTAAATGGGATGTTTCTGGACATGAGGAAAATTTTTCACAATGGGAACAGCCATTGTTCTCATAGTGAAAATCCACTGGGGTAGTGGTGGATTCGCTGGCACTGGACACTTCTAAGATTTGGCTGCACAGGGTGCTGGGACATCTAGTCTAGGTCATGCTTGCCTAGAAAGGTTGGACCAGATGATCCTTGAGGTCTCTTCCAACCTGGGATTCTATGACTGTATGAAATGTTGCTTTGCTGTTTTTTGGAACATCAGAAACTCACCCAAGGCGTTTGGCAAAGCATTTGTTTACAAAACCTCTGCTTCCCTGCCCCTTGCTATGGCCTGACACAGCCAAAGAAACTTATTAGCACTGGGGTGGAAATTTCCTGTTACTTGTATAAGCACAATGCTGCAGTGAGCTGGTGGAAATTTCAATTGCCTATTTCCTTCCAGGATGGCCATTTGGGAGCCTGATTTGCAAGATGAGTGGGATGGTCCAAGGAATCTCTGTTTCTGCCTCTGTCTTCACTCTAGTTGCAATTGCTGTAGACAGGTAAGACGCTGCAGAGACTGCAAACTGCCCCTTCCATCTTCCTCTGGCCACTTGACCAGGCTGAATCTGATTCATTAATCCACACAAGAATGCAATGAACTGGATATATTTTACTGCTGAGGCTATTAAGCAAATCAAAATGTGGCTGGGTCTAAAGAGCAGCCATGGCAATTTGCTCCTCCCCTGGTATCTCTTAAAGATGCTAGATATGAGCTATGCCTGGCTGCCTAGAATTAGACTGTTCCTCAGCTATGAAGATATGTAGCAGAGGCACTAGTACCTGCTTTGGTTCAGTGAAGTAGCGTAGCAGGAGGCTGATACATAGCAGCTTGCCCGTATCTGAAGGGGCTCTCCAAAGGTGCTGGGCAGGGACTCTTCATCAGGGACTGTAGTGACAGGACAAGGGATAATGGGTTTAAACTAAAACAGGGGAAGTTCAGGTTAGATAAAAGGAAGAAGTTCTTTACTGTGAGGGTGATGAGGCACTAGAACAGGCTGCCCAAAGAAGTGGTGAATGCTCCATCCCTGGCAGTGTTCAAGGCCAGGTTGGACAGAGCCTTGGGTGACACGGACTAGCAGAAAGCATCCCTGCCCATGGCAGGGGGGTTGGAACTGAATGATCTTTAAAGTCCCTTCCAACCCAAACCATTCTGTGATTCTATGATATGGAGATTAAAATGAGGAAATTTTAATAGTAAATGTGCCCTTTTTTTAATATTGTTTTTACCACACAGCTCTTGAACGGAGCAACTCAATGCAATTCCACTGGTTCGTGCAGGATGAGGAGATGATTCCATCTATGTTTTTAGAAGCCATACAATTTCAGTGCATGTGTAGGCTTGCCTGTTAGACTCAGCATTCTTTAAATGGCTTTTCCACGTCTACCTTTGCTGCAGGTTCCGGCGCATCATTGACCCATTCAAGCAGAAGCTGACCAGTGCAACTGCAGTTGCCAGTATTGTGCTCATCTGGATTCTGGCCGTTGCCATCATGTGTCCTTCTGGGGTCATGCTACAGGTACAAGAAGAGAAGCGTTTCAGGGTCATCCTTGGCTATGGTAATGAAACCCGCCCTGTGTACTGGTGCCGGGAGGACTGGCCTGACCCGGGAATGAGAAAGATCTATACAACAGTTCTGTTTGCCAGCATCTACCTGGCTCCCCTGTCGCTCCTTGTTCTCATGTATGCCAGGATAAGCACGGCTCTCTGCAACACAGCAGTGCCCATGGGGGGCAAAGACAACCAGGAGCAGCGGCACAGCAGATCCAAGAAGAAACAAAAAGTCATCAAAATGCTCATTGTTGTGGCTCTGCTCTTCGCCCTGTCCTGGCTTCCCCTGTGGACTCTGATGATGCTCACGGACTATGCCAACCTTTCTGATGTGCAGCTGCAGATCATCAACATTTACATCTACCCCTTTGCTCACTGGTTGGCCTTTTTCAACAGCAGCGTCAACCCCATCATCTATGGGTTCTTTAATGAAAACTTCCGCCGAGGCTTTCAGGCAGCCTCCAAACTCCAGCTCTGCTCCAGGGAAATGGGTCAAGGGGAGCTCTACTCTCAGCAAGACCAAGGCAATGCCATTCTGCCAGCTGCCAGTGACCAAATGCCTCAGGATCAAGCTTGTCAAAATGCAGAGGAAGAGGTGTGGAAGACAGCCAAGAAAGGAAACTGGGTGAATAATCAGCAGGATTTGGTAATGGAGGATTTAGAAGAGCCCTGCAGTGATGGGCTCAAGTGAAACGTGCTGTGAAGTCCTAAATGATTTATGCCTGTCAGAGTTTATTTATCTTGTGAAGTTTGTGCTCTGTAAGCAGCCCTTTGTGACAACAATGTCAAGAAGGAGATAGGCAACTGTTTTGAAGGAGACAGACAAATTGCAGCACATCTGAATGTCTGACATCAGTAGGAAACTGAATTCAGCCCTTTGTGTCACCAGCTTAAACCAGTGGCAGCTCCCCTGCAGTGGGTGCTGACTGACTGCTCTTGAACCAGGCTGGAGAAAGGACCTCATTCAAATGAGAAAGCCTTCCACTTACTGTGACATAAAAGAAAGAGAACTGAGATTACTGACTTGGATACCATTACTGCGGATACTCACTGATGAAGAGGAGAACATTAATTCATTTTCTTCTGTGAATCTGAAATATTGGAGGTACAGTCTGAACACTTGAACTGAACTCACTGGTTCCTGGGTCTTCTTGTGGTTGGACTTGTGTTGCTTCTGCCCGGATGTTTGGAATGCCAACCAGTTCCAACCCAAGTGACCAGAAGGAAGTGTCTTCAGCCACATTCCATTTACTCTCCTTTCTGGTTGCCCGTCCTGTTCATTCTGTGATATCAATTATTGTTGCAGCTAGAAAAATAAATAGGTGTGAAAAAATGAGAAATAAAGGATGAAAAATGGCTTTTGTGACACATTTTTTGGGGAACGCAATTCTATTTTGGGAATAGAATTGGGATAGAATTGGGATAGAATTGGAATAGAATTGGGGGGGGAATGCAGGGGGGATGGAGGATATAAGTCAGCTAAAAAGATGAAATTCCAGTACTAGCCAGAGATAGAGCACCTTTAGGGCCTATTCAGTCTGATGATAGAACCCAGCACATACAGGGAGCAACCTTGGAAGCGTCCCAGGAAGGATCCTGAAATGGGTGAGGAGCACTGGGTAGTGTCTACACAGATCTGCTACAGGATTAGAGCGTTGGCGTGTCTCATCCCGTGAGGGTCTGTAGGGATCAAGCACCAGGGAAGGTCATTCCCCAGCACAGTCTTCCTTCAGGTAAACTGGAGCACCTTTCAGATCATGATGTATTTCCACAATTCAGGAAAACTGACAACTTTTCAAGCTGTGTCATCCTAAACTATGTTCCTTTCTGAAGATCAGAAAACAAGGAAAACATGCGGGCAGTAATGAGAAGAAAAGCTACCAGTGCAGCTCTGATTTCACCAGTGCATTTTATCTAGGCTGAGATTGTCAAACGAGATGATCTTAAAGGTCCCTCCCAACCCAAAACATTCTTTGAGTCTATGAAATACGGATGCCTGACCCTGCTGCGCTTTGCTTGAAAACCCCACCATAATGGTTTCCCACCCTTCCTGCACCCCTTCCATCCAGAACTTTGTCCTTCACGTGTAGTTTGTACTTCCCAATGATTCAGCAATGTTTTGAGAATATTTTGAAGTGTAACTGTGTGCTTATGTTCATCCCAGTTCAGCAAAACACTCAAAAAAAACCCAAAACCTGCACAAACTGGGTGCAAGGAAGACACAAAAATGCCCCAAAGTGTTTGGCTTAGGCTGGTACTTCTTATTCCACTGGAGAACAAGGGTGCTGAAGTAAAAGCCATCAAGCGGTTTGCCTTCACGAGACACTGGCCTGTGCTCAGCGCAGATGTGCACTTTCTAGTTGGACCCACGGCTACCAACATTTGCCCACTTTCCCCACACGAAAGGCACGTTCATAACCCAGCACCAGAGGAGGCAGCTGGTCCTCTGGATCCCTGACAACCCTCACCAGTAGATAATTATTGCCTGTACTGCTTTTTCTTTTCTCGTGATTCAAGTTACATGGATCACAAAAATTATCCTCTTCACTGTAGCAGTGATTCAGTCCTGAAATCATTTGACAGCTTATAAGAGCAAGTAATGAAAATTACGTTAGACAACATAAGCTTTAGGAGGTGGCTCAATACCCATGCTCAAAGGTAGAAATTGTCCAAAATCGGCAAGGACTAAGCGTTGCATGAAGTGTGGCCAAACGAAATGTGAAAACACAAAATGGGGTTACACTGTATAACGCTAGTGCAAAAATAGATCTGGGGGCTTTGGTGGGCTAAATTGGAGAGCAGTGAAAACATCCTAACAGTGATGGTGTTGCAGAAAGAAAGGCTGATTTTAACAGTAATAATTAATCATTAAGCTTCAGTTTCCAGGGATGAATCAGTACGTTTTTCAGCTTGGACAAAACAGAACTAAACACTATACACATGCTGACATTATATATATATATTATATATATATATATCTATCTCACTCTAGTCTGAATTTGCAGCAGCAGTTGAGAACCAGAAACAACTGCCTGAAAACTATAAAAACTCTGTGCCCCACCGTGGGCAAGGAGCTTTCTTAGAGTCTTCAGTATCAAAGATGATCACAGACATGTTTGCTATGAAAGAAGAGAATTAAAGGAAGGAAGAGGAATAAAAATTCCCATAGCTAATGCTACCTCTTCACAATTGTAATAAAGGAATTCTGGGGAGCCACGGAACATCTGTGGTTTACACACACTGTAAAACTTCCTGTGCTGAGGTTTAATAAACACTCTCAGTTTGCAGATACTGAGCTTTCCGACAGCTGTCGGGATCCCAAGGTAGAACCACTGGCTGTTCTGCGTATTGCAGCACCAGCAACCACCTCCCAGAAGTATGAATTCATGTGAGTGTGACCAAACATACACAGCCCTCTCCTAGTACTGCCTTGAAGTAATTCACATTTGCTGGCAGCTCCCCCCTGAGCTCTGATTTAATCAACAGCTCCCATGCTCTGGGATGCTGTGGTAGGGCCTAGCAGAGACGGAGCAGCACCCAGTGCTTCCTCACCATCCTTCTCTCCCAAAGTGCTGCTGTACAACAGGGGGCTTCCAGACTTTACAACACAGACTGACATGGTCAAGATAGATATTTAGAAGAGCTGGGAGAGACTTGCCCTTTCTGAGGACACAGGAAAAGCCTCCAGACAAGTCTCCTTGCTCTAAACTGGTAGGTGATGCTTGCGGATATTGACAACCTGGTAAATGCTATCAGTCACTCCTGGCAATCCGATTAACAAGAAATCAAGTTTCCAGCCTCAAGTGCCAGACTAGCAAAGAAATGCCACAGAGAAGTAATTCTCCCATCCACAGAGGAAATAATGGATGTTTCATCTCCCTGGACTTGTGCCTTTGAAGCCATCAGCACTCTGACTCCATGAAGAGAAGGACAGATCTGTCCCCACAACTCATCCAAGGGCTCAGACCACATTTTTGGCCTTGTACTTCCATCGTTGTGTCTAAGAATCTGATGTAGTAATAGAAATATTCTTCCATCCTATGCTCTGGACCTTCCATGAACAGTCGAGAAGGCAGTTATGGCAAAGATGCCCCCGAAGCCAGCACTGCCTGCCTCCTTTAGCTCCCGAGGTGCAGTGGTGCGCAGAGTGACAGCCAAGTCTTGCTGAGAATGGCTTTCATTTCGTTTGCTCAAGGGACTGCAGGAGCACCAGACATCAGCAGACACCACAGATGGTAAATCATGCCCTTTGCCACTCGTTTGGCCTGTGCCTGTGTTTGTTCTGTGGCACTGCTGCTGCTGCTCTACTCTAACAGCCAAGAAAGATGCAAGAGGAAGACTTACGGAATGAACACGACATTTGCAGAAGATAACTTTCTTCCAGTCCATTGTAAGGTTTGCTCTGTCCAAGCGGTGGAAAACACTACTCCAGGTATTCATTCACTGAACCACAACTTCCGGTGCTGTACTGGAGCTCCAGGCTCAGGACACTTGCTTAGAGAGTGTCACTTGCACAGATTGCAGCAAACACAGCTGGTGACAAAGCTAAAATGTCTCCACAAAGAGATGGCAAAGCAAAACCACACTGACAAAGGCCCTGCCTCTTGCTGCAGCATTTCAACACTGCCAGAAAACTGCTTTCCTTTCTGTTTTCTGCTGCTTATTAGCAAACATCCCTCCTGCACCAAGTCCAAGACTGGAATTTCAGAGTTACGCACCCTGTTCCTGATTGCTTATTCAGGGATCTGGGGATACCACTATCAGCAGCGACTCCCAGGACCCTCTCACTACAGATACCACTTTGGCTTACCCTGCTGTCCCACCACTGCAAAGCTCTAGGACTGATCCATCTCCCTTTACTACAGAAATGAGCTGCCTGGAATGAGCTTTGGCTGGAAGGCCCATTTCTCATTAGGCACCTCTTTCACACGTGGCATCTATAGGCCTAAGTACTGGTATCAATAACTCATCACTTTACTGCTAAGAATTAAGGGACAATTTTGCCATGTTCCAGAAATTGGCTTTTCTTTACCAAATTAGAATAAAGAAGTTTTCCCCTAACATACTATTAGACAACATGAATTCCTTTACATGCTTTTAACTTCAAAAGAAAAACGTATTCCACTGAAGCCTGGCTTTGCAAGCTGCTCTTACTGAGAGCTTGCAATTATTTCAGTTCCTTGCTCAATCAAAAAAACTCCAGCAAAAAGCCTTCAAAGCCAACACTGTGTGCAACTGTCAAGCAATTCCTCAAGAAAAGACAAGAGAAATATCAGACACCAGCCATACCTGCTGAAGGTACCCAGGTAATGCTCGGGGGAGAGCAGCAATGAGCAGTCTGTGAAGAGGAGATAATGGAGGTGCTGATTGCAGTGCAGATGCTCGAATTTCACCTGGGGGAGGGGAAATCTGTGCTTTAGGACAAATTTAAGTTTCTCCCTTACAATTAACACGATACCTATGAATTTAAAAACCCTAATTCATTCTCTTTTTTGGGGTGGAGGTTTAGTCAGAAGGGGATGTAATTTTCACTGAAAAAATATAACTTTTTTGAAAAAATTTAGCCCCTTTTCTAGCCAAATGAAGATTAGTGTTATGACAGCTCTAACCCCTCTGTCAAGATCCAGCTCTACCTGCACCAACACCTTCTCTGAAGGAAAGATCACAATCTGCCATCCTCCCTGCAGAAGCATTCAGGAGAGAGGACATCTGTGTATTTCCCTAGTTGCTTTAATGCTAGAGGAATCTCTAACAGGTAAATTTACACTGGCAGAAGGAGAACAAACAGCAGGTTTGTCCTGGCTTGGAACCCCTCACATCAAGTCCCTGGAGAAGGGTTGATAATAAGCTCTGTGGTGTTAGAGCATTTCTAGCTCTCCTGCAGTCATTTATTAAAACCACAAAGCAGTCACTCATTGCAGTCAGTTACCAACATCACAACACATTAGCACATCCATGTCCATATGTCCAGCTAGAAAAGGCTCTTGTGTGTGCATATGGATGCAAATAACAGCGCTTGGGTGCAAAATTACTCCTCCTCTCTGGGAATAAAACTCACTGACACTCCTCATCTCTGCAGACATTGCATTTTAGAGGCCAGAGAGGCCTCAACAGAGTTTCCACTGAGTGTGGAAAAAGGGTTGTCAGCTTTCAGCTCACCGTGGTGAAGACTCCCAGTATCAGTGCAAGCTGGGAATGCCAACTGCAGTGGGAGGGAATAGGCTGAAAGTACTCAGCAAGGACCATTTCCGTAGCAGAAGAGATTTTTGGTAAATAGAGTATTTGCTCTGTAAAAGCTGACTTCATTTTGCAGAAGCTGCTCATAACACCCCATGTGCAGCCACCAGTGATCGCTCCCAGAGTCCCCTGTGGCAGCTCTCCTGACATGCCATGGGGACATTTTCCAATGGAAAATTACCATTTGAGAAGTTTTTGTTAAGAATTTGAAGCCCTTTGAATTTTGCTCAGCTCTTTACTGCCGCAAACACACTGAATAACACTGCTACCCTGACCCCCCTACACCAGTTCTGGGGTGAAAAAGAGCTTTACCTGTTTGCACATCTCTGCTGTTTCGTAGCTAAACGGGCTGGAAATCCGTGGATCAACAATCTGACTTGGCACGTGCCAGATGGGGGCACTAGGTGATACCCTGATACACACTGCACCAGGAGCAGAACTACAGCCTCAGTAAACATCTAACATGTGGGATGAAAAAACCCAGTATTTATAGAGAAAATGTTTCTCACCCTGGGTGACCTTTGTGCAGATGACAAAACGCTCATAAGCATCACGTACTGAAGTCCGGACACATACTGGAGAGGTTACTGGTTTTATTATACCTATTTCAAAAAGCAAATAGGAAAGAAGTAGATAAGTAAGACTTTCTTACAAACAGGGGATTAGATATCCAACAGCACAGAATTCATTCTCCAGAAAGAAAGTCAGTCTGGAAATAGAAGAGAAATAGAAATAGAAGAGGAGGAAAGCACATCTCAATACCAACCATAAGCTCATAGCTGTAGGGAATTCATGCAGCAGGTGGAATGACACAGGGAATACCTGTAAATTCAAAGGCAGAAACACAAGATATGCCAGCAGAAGGGCAAGAAAATGGAAAGTTTTCAAAAAGCATTTCCGCAATCTAATGAAGAATTATTTTCAATTTCCCCAGTAGGAAAAATACTAACTGGCAGCTATTAAGGCTTTAACTTTAAGATCCAACTAATCTATACGAGTGAGTTTTAGAGGAGATGAAGCTCTCTGAATTGCAAGGAATGCTGCTCAATAACACATTACAAAGTAGCATGTCTTTGAGGTGATTTATGCTTTTTTCCAGCAGTGAGGAGGTGGTGGTTGAGCTGGCTTCTGCACCCGGAACCAGCCCAGCTTCTGTGTTACCTGCCCATTGCACCTCTCTCTGACACAAAGTGAGCAGAAATAACTGTGTATGCAAGGAAGATGCTGTAACTAACAGCCTCAAGTTATAGCAGCCTCTAACTGCTAAGTTAAACTAGTTTTACACTCTGGGGTTAAACTACCACGTGCATCAGCAATCACAGCTATTTGGTCTGAAGGAATAAACACGTGCATAGAGCTGTATAAGGTTACCTTCACTTGCAAATGAAAGGTGTACATTTTGACATTTCATTTCATGAAGTACCGAAAATAACATTTTCATTCTGATGAAATTCAAAAGAGGTTAAGAAGAAGAGAAAAAAGAGAAGTTGCTAGCAGGTAGAAAATATAGACTGAAAATAGCCTGATCCATGGGTATGTTACTGATCTGCTGATCTGAAAAGCATTTGATGAAGATAATGATAATGGGTTTTTTGCCCCCATCTTCCCACTTGTCACTCTATAAAAATGTACAACACCAGTTAGAAGGAGCTATTCATACTTTCAAAATAATCCAAACAATCATCAGAAAGCTGTGAAAAAAAATTGAAACAAACCCCTGATATTTGATGACTGATTTGTAAATCAGAAAAGCTCCTCAATTAATTAATTGTTTAATCTAACACTATTTGACAAGTCTTCTCATAGGCTATGTGGACATTGCAATACTTGGGTTGCACAGGCAGACAAATCTGCCAGCAACATATTCTCTAAATAGAATTAGTCTCCATTTCAAACTGCCGTTTGGTTTTTGGACTTTGGTTTTTTCAAAGATAAATTAAGAAACTGCTTGTGGCAGTTTGGAGATTAAGCTCTCACAAAGGGAAGAATAAATATTCATTGAATAGCTTTTGTGATCTGCTGGGCTGGATTTAGAAGGCTGAATTATCAGCACTACAAACATGAGAACCTCAAGTGGAAAACAAAGACTGTCCAGTGGTGTATGAAAGCACCAGTGCGACAAACTTCTTTCTTTATTTTCTGGTGACTTTTCAAATCAAGCTTTTAAACTGACAAGCCTGAACTTCCAACGATGCTCCATCCTGCTAACCTGGAGCATTAAGAATGCTTACACTGATGGTGCATTTAAAGCAATTTCCAGAAAGCACTTATAGCCCATAGAGAAAGTACAAACAGAGGCTTGTGTTTGTGTTTGAGGCTGTAAATCACTGCAAGTAGTACACAACTCCCCAGGTGACGTGGCCTTTGCAGTGGCAGCAGCTCATCTTGGCCCTGAGGAAGAGAAAGCATTAAGCAGCAAGAGCAAAGCACACAGAGCATTTCTGTTTTGCGTGGTCTTAAATGTCATGCTTACAAAGAGAGAATGCCAATTCCAGGCCGGAAGGGCAACATCAGGGACTGTTTTGCTACTCTTCAAAATAACCACTGCCAGAGCTGTGAACAGAAAATTACCCCTTTTCAGCAGATCAAATGGGCACCGGATGCAATAATCAAGTTAGATCGATGCACTTCAATTCCTTGTGAAATAAAAGGTTGTATTTATTTGTCTAATAAACGTTTTGCCAGCAGAATAGCAGATAAAACCCTAAGAATAAGTGAGAGTGTGATGTAAAACTGAAGCTTCGCTCTGGTATGAGCAATGAGAGAGGCTTTAATTTAGATATAATACACAGTATGGCCTTCACTTTTTGTATCTGCGTGTGAGCAATGAGTTGAGCGACTGTGTACACAGTACACTCAATCCTTGAGAGTTTAGTATGATGGTTAACCTATCAACTTCTTGAGCTCAAATTCTGGTAGATGGAAAAGAAAATATTACATCAAGGCATTGGAAATGTGTATATATTTTAACGTGCATTACCACATTATCCAATTTATCATTGGGCTGCTGACCTCCTATCTGGTTTGAAACACTGGGAGGCCAACTAAGTCCTGCTTTAAATCTACAGAAATCAGGGAAATCCTGCCAGAGATGAAATACGTTCCACGTGGGCTTCTGAACAGCAGAATACCTTGTTGCTAAGGTTATCCTGAAGCCTAATATCGAATCTATCTCATCTCTGAGAAAGCCACAATTTATCTGTTAAAGATAGTAATTGCACAGCAGGTCAGTTCTCTTTTGGATGCAGTAAGCTTATTATCTATATACACTCCAGCTGTTTAGGAATGCACACCTGAAATCAATAGAATATTTGACTGTATGTAGAGTCATGAAGCAGGTACATATTAATATGGCCCATTCTATTTTACCTTTTGTCCCATAAGGACATAGAACAGAGATGGCAAAAGGAGTTTTGCCTTGGAGAAGGCTTCTGGAAGCCTCACATGATTTATGAAGGCTGATTTAAAACCTCCAAATAAACGGTCTTTTGCTGTGAGCTTTTGCACCCAAAAGTTTAATTCTTCCTTCTCAACTGAAAAACCTTGCTATTTCCTACAATAAAAATAATATAGGCTAAATAATCAGTCATGAAAATGTCTGAAGACAAAGTACTTGATAAGATTCCAACCAGGCCAGATTTTTAAGTGGTATGGGCAGGGGGGTTGGAGTCTTTGATCTTTAAGGTCCCTTCCAACCCAAACCAATCTGTGATTCTATGTTTTCCAGCCTTATTTTGCAACAAGTTATCAACTCAATTAAATGAAGACTCATGCAACTCCTGGATGCAAGCTGGCCATGGGCCACAGAACAACCCGGGTATTTTGGCACTTTCCAAATACACAGATAATCACACATTCAGGTCCAAGTGCCTTGATACATTAATGACAAAAAAGCCACAAAATGCAATACATTTTACTGCTCTGCAGGCTTAGCAGCATACGCTAAGCCTCTGAAATAACAGCTGAGCCTTCCTACTGCCTCACTTGGGGCTTTGGAATAGGTTTTTATTTATCTGCCTCACAGACACCTCTTCCTCATATTACTTAACTAATCCAAAGAGATTTCTCTGATAAAAGCTGCAGTGCTCATTTCCTCTGCATTTACAGATCCTACTGCTACAGGCCAAGGGCAGACAGGATTATAGGACACAACACACGATTTTAAAGTTTACAATACAGAAAAAAGAACTTAATACGTGGAGAAAATCGTGTTTCTTCCCTTTTCCCTGCTCTCACACCAGTATGTTGGATGAATTGTATATTGTTCCCAATGGCAGCTCATGCGTCATCCTGTGCTGCCAGCCAAACAACCTGGGAAAAAAAAAAAGGAGAAAGACAGGAATACAGAGAAGAGAGAGCACAAGATTCTTCTTCTCAAGTAAAAGAAGAAGCTCTAAAACTGGTTCTCATCTCAGCTTTTACCAGTGCACTCTTCAGCAGTCTGAGCCTTAGGAAGGTAGCCATGCAGGCAGGAATTGGTGCTGTATCCATTGCAGCGCTAGGAAGCAGTGCAGTATTAGCAACACACAGCCAGGACAGTAGAGAGCAGGAACAGAGTCATTTCTGGAGGTGTCTGTTATGATAGGATGGCAAGAGCCATCACAATTTGCAGTCAAAACCGTTGTAGAGTGCACCTAAGCGCATTTATTACCCTGCACATCAGGCAAAAGCTTTAATTTGCTCCTACCTAACTGGAACTCAGTGAACAGATGGCTCTTCCCCTTTTTGTTGAAAGCACACTGAGAAAAACCAGGGTGGTGACAAGGGCAGAGACAACCTCTAATAACTCTGCACGGTCTCCCTTGAGCTATACATAAAATCCCAGACTGGTTTGGGTTGGAAGGGATCCTAAAGCCCATGCAGTTCCAACCCCCTGCCACAGGCAGGGACACCTTCCACTAGACCAGGTTACTCCAACCCCTGTTCAACCTGGCCTTGAACACTGCCAGGGATGAGGCAGCCACAGCTTCTCTGGGCAATTTGTGGCTTCCCCCCTCACAGGGAAGAACTTCTGCCTAAGAGCTCATCTAAATAGATATTAGGAAAAAAACATTTGGGATTTTTCTCCTGTAAGTTGGCTTTCTCACTCAGACTTTTAGCATCTTTCTTTCTGTTAAGACATTCTCTGTTGACATTTGATTTTAGCAGAGGCAGCATTACGTTCTTGTGCTTGCAGACATCCACCTGCACAACAAGAAACTTATAAATGGTTCGCTGAAAGTAATTGCACCAAGTCTTCAGTGTGACAACTTGAAAGATACCCTCAGAAAAACTGTTAGTTCTCAAAAAACAGATCATTAGCTTGGTTTTGGTAGCCTCAGCTGACACAGTAATTGCCACTCTATCTACTGCGCTTACTCCCACAGAGCAGACATTTGATTTCCAAGATGACAGCTAAGAAGAACCTGGCAGCTTTTAGACTACAAATACTTTCCTCTTTACTTGCCCAATTACAGTTGAAAAGATGTAAGGTAAAAATAGAGTGATTCAAAGCATCTCTACTATCATTACTAGCACCTTCCACTACAAAAGAGTATTTTCCTTGTGGGAAAAAACACATGTTGCTGCTTAACACTGACCAAAGCAACTCGATACACACAGGTCTATCACATTTACCAATACTAGCTTGCCCCTTTTGCCCTGCCATGGCAGCAACTACCTCTCAACATTCATCACTTCCTTACTAACTAGTCTCATGTGCAGAGCTTTCTCTCCTGGAACATGAACAGAAGTCAGTGCCTGGATTTCCCAGTGTGTTTAACTTAATGCTACTGCGTCAGCCGATGCACAGAATCTAGAACACAGAACGGTCTGGGTTAGAAAGGACCTTAAAGATTACCTAGCTCTAACCCCCAAATTCAGTTCTTATTGTTTAAGCCCATCCGGCTAGTGAGAGTTAAAAGCACATCTCAAAATACTTGGGAATGTGCCACCTTCCACTTCTCTTTTGCATAACAAAGCTCTGCTGTTCCCACAGCTCTTTTAGTGTTTCAAAGGCTTGTTTAAAGCAAACTGCTTCACCTGGATGCTGAGCGTGACAACTGGAAATCCTAAAGTACTCGATTTGTTGGCAGAGGAAACTTAAAATTCCTCCTCTTTTCGCGTGACAGGAAGACATAAAGAAGAGATTTGTTCTCTTCATCTCTTGTAGAATTTTACTAGGAGCTTTTCCTATGGAGGAATGACAGATAGGAAAAGATACAGACTCTTTCTAGGGCATTTTGTTTTGCTTAAGAGCCCATCGTCAATGACCCCAGCTCACAATTAGGAAGTACAACTTCCCTGCTAAACTGCTGTTTCCTAGAAGCTAAACTTCAATTGCACTGCTGACTCTCGTGTTTTCCATAAAATCCCCAAAGACGTGAGCTTGTGTGCTGGGGCTGGAAACTGCAATTTGGAACTGCATTTGGAGAAAGATTTGAATGCTGAGAAAGTTGCCGAAATCCCTTGTTTTGTAAAGGAGATTTTGTAATCTGGCAGCCAACACTTTTTCCCAATCCTCTTTAACACAGACCCACCTGAAATTGGCCTCTCATGTTGATGCATCACATTAAAGATTTCTGTACAGGGGAATGAATTTTCTTTATTTCAGACTGGTTTGGTTTTCCTCTACAATACATAGTGTTATTTCTTTCAATAGCTGTTTTTAGCTTCTTTATTTTTCAGCAGTACTTTTGCCATCTTTTTCATAAGCAACTTGCCCACAGATAGCAAAATGAGATAAACACACCACCAATGTCCATACAATGTCCAGGTCTGCCTTCCCTTCACTTTGATGCAAACATGATCCTCCACAACAGTGATATACCAAGGGGAAATCTCATGTTGGGCAGTCACTCCCACCATCATGAACCTTTACTAATATAGAAGCACAAAACCCTCGAGAGCCTATATTTATCTAGTACCAGCATTAGGAAGTCTTCACATGCCTAAACATGGTACCTCAATTCCTGCTGGAGTAAATCCAAAACATATCCCTTAAACTAAGCCTGGACTTAAAAGCTGGCCAGTCTGCACACAGCCCACCGGAAACCATTTGGTTCTCTGACAATCCAGAAAGAGGGAAAATGCAACAAGCCAATCCTTCACCATAATTACAGTCTTAATTCTGATCCTAAAGACAGTCCAATGTAATCAGAAGGCAGTAAAGTCCACTTTGGTAAGTGCTATATCCTTTTCTTTGTAGACTTTATGGACTGCAACAACCAAGGTGCTTCAGCACATAAAGCCTGAAACCAGAACAAATCTCTCAATTGAAACCCTGTATTGGCAATAAGGTGTTTATAACTGAGAAAAAATATCAGAAACCATCAGCCTCTGTGGCTACTACTTCATTTTAATCATATGCATTGTGCAAAATTTAGGAATGCAGCTCCTCAGTCCCTCTTACCATGAAACCTAGTTCTGACCTAAAGTGTGATACTAGAATTGAATCTAAATGAGAACAGTGCCAAAATACTCACAGAAAAGCTGGAAACAACCTTGCTGCACAACCACCATGATGACTAAAATATACTCAACAAAATGCACAAGGATAATAATTTTGTGCTGCTTTCACAAGCCTTCAGCTCAGCTTTGCAAGAGATAGTAACTGCATGGTCCCTGCTTTCCAGAACACAGGTTCCTTCCCACCCAAATTGTTCACCAGCCATTAGTTTCCTCTGCTTCCCTGGAAAACCTTTCCCAGCCATGATAGGCGACAGGCACAGATGCAGCTAGGCTGACCAGAAGGCATTAGGCTTCACTAGGAAGAACCCTCACCTGATTGCTGCAATTTGGGTGAGATCCAGCTACAGACGGAGCTCTTGAAGTATCCTCCAAAATTTTCTATAATCAAACCTCTAAAACAACAAAATGGCTCAAAATTGCAACAACTCCACTTACAGCTTGGTAGCTGCAAGAGCCCTTATCCCAGTCATTAAAGCCTTATGTGCACACTCCCAAATAAACAAATGGTCATACACACCTTGCTTTCAGGCTTCCTAGCCCAAAGCCTTGCCTTTCCTGGCCACAGACGCAGGAAAATCTGGCTTTATATTAATGAATAACCTTTGCTGAGAGCAGTCATCACTCCAAGCCTTTAGGCTTTGCAAGATTTTGTAATGAACAGACCCAAATTCTAATCCTAAATCTAAATCTCTATCAACTTCAGCAATATACACATCCCCTGTAATGTGTCAGCACAAAGATAGGCACTCATTGTAGTGACACAAACTCTGTAAGAGGTACCAGAAGGGAGGGCTCCCAGGCTTCAGGACTTGCAGGAACTAATTCTAGTCCTAAACCAAGAACCAGTGGTGGCAGAGGAGACAGGACCTTGGCATGGCCCAGAACCCCTCCTAGCACTACAGGCATTATGAGATGCACCGGTAAAGAGAGATCTTCCCTTGTTGATTCAACTAAAACTACCCCTAGGTTTTCTGTAGAATCTGGAGATACAGGAAGAGGTCAGATTCTGCTGTGAACCAGAGACCTGTGGGGACCAGCCTTTACTGAAGGGTGACAGTCCTTCCAGCCAAACCTTCCAGCCCCACTATTTCTTGGCCTCTTCAGCAGCCTATGGGGAACGCAAATACAACAAACCCCAATATGACTATTCTTTCCCATGATTAACAAGAACCGTTGCTGAGAACAAATTCTTCAGAGTCCTGAAGCCTCCCAAGATGCAGCAAAGAAGAGAGACTGGCATTCCCAAATCCCCATCCACAGCAATAATCAGTCACTTGTTCTGATACTTACTCCATCAGCTCACCTTCTCTTTCCTTACTCTATTCCAACGCTAACCCTTGCCTTCTGCAAAGCTTGCAAGAAATCTGGAATTACTAGGGTGTCTCTCCCTTCTACTGCCTTAATCAACATTAAGAAACGACTGTGCTCTTTAGGCCTCCCTGTCTGCACTCTGACCATAGCCATTAGCCATGCACAGCACCAGACCTCATCCCATCCCTGCTTTATTTTGATGCTACTTCAACAAACAAGTGCAACAAACCATGAAGTAGCAGATATTGGGAGAGGTTTTGGCCAGAAACAAATTTCTTAGCATGTCACCTAAGAGATATGCCAAAGACAGCCTGAAAAGAAAACAAGAATGTATTAACAAAAGACTCTTGACAGTAAATTATACAACACAAAAGACTGCATGATGAATAACAGCAGTTCTTCCAAGGCAATTAGTGGCTTGCCTGAAAAGAGAAAAAATACTCATTGTGAACACGAGAATAACAGTAGTTCTCTACTAGTGACACCATGTTACATATGAGAGAGCCAGGACAGTTGGAGAAATGAGGATTTTCTTGTTGCCCCAGATGTAGATTTAATTTGTTAAATTTTTGACAATAAATTCCCAAGTTATACAGCCCTGCAAGCCTTGGAGCTGTTCCTGTGCCTGGGAGTGCGTCAGTGACAGGCACTAAACAAGACATCTTTCCCACACAGTGTCCTATTGCTATTTTTCTAAGTGCGAGTGGAGCAGAAATCGCACTGGAACCTGCAAACAAATGCTCATCTTGGAGTCAAGCAGGAGAAAAGGAAGAAAGAAGCTTTGTCCAAAGAATCCACAGGACATTTCCCCAAGTTTCTTCTTCAGGCTTCACAATTTCAGAAGCATTAACAAACCTATAGGTGCTTCAGAGCCCCGCTGACTGGACTGAATTAACTACTGGACTGCTGTCATGAAACTAGACGTGGCTAAAGCTCCCTGAGTTGTTTCCAAACACTTTGGTGTGGGAGCACAAGGGTCACAGAATCAGGGGAAGTGGAGAAGCAGCCAAACTAGTGAGAACTCCTTCCTTCCCTTCACAACCTCCAGAAGACAGGGAGAGGCAACTGGTTTTCCTGCTGAAAGGAAGCAGGTGGCAAAATTACAAGCAGAACACCAGCACCAACAGACTGGTGGGAGGCAGAGAGTGATGTTGATATGAGTGAGATCTGCTATTTTGTGTCTGGCTGCACATCTCCTCTCGCTGTTTCAGGGTATTTCTTTTCTTCCTTCCTCAGTCAGCTTCTGTTCCTTTCTTTCCTCCCAAGTAGGATTGAAGCTCTGCAATCAAGTGACAATACAGTTGTTATCAATACTTGGGTCTCTCAAACACTGTTACTATTCAGAGAACCAAGCCAGCACTGAGCTACATACACATGCCTTGAAGACATTACTGGGAGAAGCAAGACAACTGCCCACTTTTGTTTGGAAAGATTCAAGATATTGAAAGTAATATCACTCATCTCTCTCTGACCATAGCTGACCATAGCAGTCACATAGAACATGGATTATTCATTGAAGGCCACAGTAAAGACAGCAGCAAGGTTTTGAAAGTAAAGGGCAGAATATCAACCTGCTAAACCAGCATAAAGCCAGACAGGAGTTATTCTACCACAGATTCTTCTTCTTAATAGCTGCCTTTATAAGTTGTCTCAAATGTTCTGCACTTGAAACGCTTTCTTGTTGATAATGACAGAGGAAATGGACTATATATCATAAAAAAAATGCTAATGATTTCCTCTTTTTTTAAAGGAATTAATGACTTGCTTTGCTGTTGAAGGGTTTGAGACATCCATTTACATTCTGGGGACTTGGTGGGGAGTTTCTTGGCAAATACTGACAGACGTAGACCAAACCCAACTGCCAACACCACTGCTACACAGCAAATTTGGCCAAAATATTTATGTAGTTTTATAAATACTCCCCTTTCATGCTACTCAGTCCTTACTGCACAACTTCATTTTTGCTTCTCCTCTTGGCTTTATACATTAGGTTTATTTTCAGACCTTTACAAGATTTCTTTTTGACTTCTGCAGCTCTTGCTTACACCTACAATTGAGCACATGAGACATCCCATAGCTGGCTGTTCAGGCTCTTGTAATTTCCCTGTGATTGTGACCTTCTCAGGAAAAAAGCTTCACTATGAAAATTAAAAAATAAGAGAAAAATAAGCTGTAAAGCTTCTCAACACACTTGGAGTGTAAGTCTCTCCAGTGCATCACCAGTGCTGCTGCATATCCAACACCTTCACATACCTACAGACTCAGTCAGTGATGAAGCCATTGATCAAGGTAGATCTGATAAAGCACAAGTCCACAATGAACACTAGAAAATCAATCCTAAAAATACCCCTATAGCCCTCGTGCCCTCAGAGCCCTGTGTCCAACAAGTGAATATTACTGAGTTACAAGCTGATTGCTTAATATGACCAGCACTGATTCTTCTTCCAGAGGCATTACAAAGTCATGGAGCAGACTTACTCCATTCTTTGTTCCTTAACAATCTCTCTCTAACCTAAACCAAATTTCTCACATACACAAACTAACCTAACTTAAGGCAATTGTTCTAATCAGTACCTGGAATTAAGTTGCCTTTTGTTCTCTTTGCTTTTGTTCTGGTCCAGCTACTAATTTCTAATCATGACCAAACATCCAAAGGCAAATGTCTAATCCATCACTCCTCTTTGCCCTCAAGTATCAAACTCAGGACACCTTGCCACCTATGGATTCAATTGCCATAAACCCATAATGCAAACACCAAACTGGACAAACTAGCCTAGCAAGTCCTGCACCAGGGACATATGAAACATGAAGAACACTTCTCTCACTCTCCAAGCCCTCCTCACTTCAGCATCCAGCTCAGGTAACATGAACCTAGTCCTGGTCTGTGAATCTAGAGATTGCCAAGAAACATCTACAAGTCATCCCTGGGATAACAGCCTCCTCACCATGCTCTTTAACTTCCCTCCCTGCCACTCCGCTCTGCTTTCATTTAGGAAAGGGTTTATCTCAAGCTGCACTTCATTTCTGTCCAATGCAGACATCTGCTGGTCATCCTGGCGATGGCAATTGAACAACAGCACTGCTGTCACCAGACAAGAAGGGACCAGCAGACTCATGTTCACTGCTCACTTGAACACGAGTTTCTAGTGCAGTTTGTTGCCTCACCTCACCAAGAATGCAGCCTTTTTCTCCTTACAGTGGCAACCAGAGGTAGAACGATGCCCTCCCCCAGGGGACGGAGCAGGTATCGCTTTTCCAGGCTGTCCACGCACAGCCAGGTCGGTTCTGCAGCGGCACCAGCCCCGGCCACACAAAGCCCCGCCGGGAACCGGGAGCCTCGGGGCGTTCGATGGTGCCGGGGCTGGGGCTGCCCCCGGCTCTGCTACTGGGAGCGCTCCGTACAGGGGTCATTAACTAGAACCAGCCCCGTGGGGCTCCGGCCGGCGCGAGGGGCGGTGATGGATCCCGGTGGAAGGTCCCGGGGCCGTACGGCGCGGGGGGAAGCCGCTGTGGCTCTCCCGTGGAACGGGGACGGGGTCAGAGGCTGTGGCTGACGGAGATACAGGGACGCCACCGGCCGGGGGTTTGAGCGAGCGGCGGGACCCAGGGTGGCCCTGATGGGCGGGACGATGCTGGAGGAGGGAGGGGGGTTACATGTATAAGAGGACCGGTAGGACGAGGCGATGTCTATAATAGGAGGGCCTGGGGCCTGCAGGGCGGGGCAATATTCATACAAGGAGCAGGCGAGGGGCGGGATGCGGCTCCTTCGTCGCGTTGTCGCTCGCGGTGCAGCTGGTTCTGGCATAGACCGCGGCGCCGGGACCACCGGTTCTTCGGGTCCCGAGGAATAAAGCCCGGAGGACTGGAGCGCTGCGCCCTTTCCCGAGCCGCCCGCACGTCCTCGGGGCGGAACGACCTGGCCGGGCTCCATCGCTTGGGCAGGGGTCAGCGCGCTCCGGGCTCGCTTCCCCCATCACATCACCCGCATCTCCCCAGACACAGGTCACATAAACACCAGTGAACATCAGAACCCCTGTGCGGCTCCAGCCCCGCGTGTCCCCTGTCCCGCAGCACGCTGCTGGAGCGCCGTGGGCGGAACCGGTGTCCCAGGGCCGATCACAGCTCACAGCGGCTCCTTGGGGATGCTGGGCACGAAGCGACGCTTCCATGGCCGACCCCAGCAGCAAGAAGCCGGCTTGGCCCAGGCTGCTCCCGCAGCCCCGGCACCAATCACGGCACCAGCCCAGCCCCGGGGGCTCACCCAGACCCCTTCAGACCCCAACAGACACACGGCTCAGGGCGGGCTCTCAAAGCCCACAAATCAGCTCGCTAATTGTAAACATCCAGAACCTACTCCTAAGCCTAAGGTGCCAGGACAGAAACCTGGTGCTGGGCATCACCTACACAAGCTGCTCACTGGAATGGTACCACCACCAAGGCAATCCGCCCTTTCTTAGCCACCTAAAACTCCATCTGTGTACTGCCTCTTTGGGCAGCACTCTGAGGTGCCCCAGAAACCAGATACCAAAGTGCAAATGTCCTCAGCACACAACTAATCTTGCATTAAGCATAAGAAAGTATACACACATTCTAAAATGCTCTGTACTGGCAGGAGTATTTCAGGCAATATGTATCTCACTGCCAAGAAGACACGAGGGAACATATCATGTACCCTTCCACAGTTTCTCTCCCTGCATATAGGCAAAGAATGTAAGAATCTCTTAACAGAAGGAATATGCAATATTCTCACAATAGTCTGAAACTGACTGAAGCTACACTTCAGGTCTCAAAACTATGGAGAATGATGGATTTTCCTATTTCCTCACTGTGATCTCTCATTTTCAAAACTACAGAGAAACAATTCTGTCAGGTTTTAAGGATTTGAAGGGGTTCTGACTCTCTTAAATTTGCTATCAGCATCCTGACATTTTC
>JANHGB010045332.1:45175-74842 GCA_026283785.1 Coracopsis vasa | reverse complement strand
CAAGCCAGATACCAGCACTGAGGCAAGAGTTACCTTCTGCTTTGCTTCCCAACTTGCTGTCTTACTGAATAACTTGGGAATTAAAGAAGGTAGATTTAGATTAGATATTAGGAAGAAATTCCTTACAACAGCAGCAAACTCATGAACAGGACTTTTTTCTTCACTGTTTCAACTACACAGTAGATGCTCTGCTAGATTACACCTGCCTGCCTCCAGGGTTCCCAACACCAGTCAAGTCAAGACTTTAGGCCTCAAACTCTCGAATAACAAAGACCATGAGTAGCAGTGAGAGTGCACATTCATTGAATTCCCCACAACAGTTTCTAAAGGTGCTGTACTTGAGTGTATGAGTGGTGCTCATTTCCACTTCACTTAATTTCAGTTCTGGTAGTATCCATGGCTTGGTTTCCATCTATCAGGGATTAGGACAGGGCCTCGACAAAGCATCCAGACCAACCAATTAATTTAGATATAAAAGTATTACCTTCAAAAAAAACAATTAAATGCCTTTTCTACCCTCAGGAAATGCAACAGCAAACTGGATTCTTTGTGTCACTCTACCATGCATTACCAAGTAGCCAGGAAATCTCACTAATATGAAGTGCAACAACTGTTTTTTCTGATACTGTTGTTATTACATTTACATTAGATAATTAATTTTTTCATGCCTGCACTCAAAATACTTGCTGCATGGCACCATCCATTTGTGGATTCCTTGATTTCAAATTTAGAAGGAGTGGATCTGACCTCCCACATGCCAGCAACACACAATGTATCTCCAGAAGCACGGAATTACTGTTTGCGCCCACCACCTAGTTTTCTCCTTCATACCTAGTCTCAAGCAAAGAACAAACCTGGACTGTGTATTGTGGAGTATCTGATTCTGCTGTGACCCAGAGAAACTTTGCTGACCTTAAAGGTTAGCAGTTGTAAAATCTCAGTTAAGTAACGCCATTTGCTGTGAAAACCTTATGCTACTTTTTAATGTATACAACTGTGTCCAGGAAAAAGTAGTGGGTACAGCCATGTGAAGCAAAAAAGGAAGTGCAAATTATAGCCCTCTATGCACTGCTGATGTGTTTACAACTTAAAAATTAACTGTTCTTTACAAGATGGCTCTCTGCAGACTGACTTTCTACTTCTTCTTGCTCAAATGTTATATTTGGACACTGTTTACAAGTTCCCCTTAGATACTTGTTTACAGCATGAAAATAAATTCATGATGCAGACAGACAGGCTTATATAAATACTGACTCAGATTTACTTCAGAATAAATTCCATGAGAGGAATAGGTGGCCTGGGAACAAATGGTGATTGTCAAACAACAGCCAGGCTAACATCACACAGACAACTGCAGCTAATTTTCTAGTCACCAGAAGGCAAATGCAGCATGAGGCTGTATTTCTCTCCTCCTGTTTCTCATAACCACTGCTTTATACTTCAGCTTTCAGTGCCTTTCCTTGGCCCTCCCTTTCACTTGACACAAGCATCACTTCAATTAGCTACCCTGTTGTTATTTCCTCCTTTTCTAAGTGCAACCATTCTTTCTGTATCTGTCTATAATTTGCCTTAACAGCAGTTAGTCATGTGGCTCTAGCAAAACACATCCACAACAGGTAGAAACAAATGTATTAAGCTACCCTGGCACCAAGAGGCAGTGAACACAGACATTGCTTCATGATGCTCGAAGGTGTTTCTCCACTGGTAGTTTTTACTTTTCTTAATAGATGTTTTAAAAGAGGAAAAAAAAAAATGCACCCTTCCAAAGTTGTATATACAATAACTTGATACTAATATCAAGAATTAAAAACCCCGTAATAGACCTACTAAAGTACATCAACCATACTGTGCTATACTCAGTAGCTGTATTGCAATATGCAGGCTCACTAAAGCCTGTCTGCAAATTTGGTGTACATAAGTGAAAAGGTAATTAAAACCTTCCTATTAAAAATAATCAAGTGCAGCTCTAGCTCTTGGGAGAGGTCAGTTTGAGACACTACCTGGCTTCCAATACATATCAAGTAATTCACCTAGTTCTCCACAACCTTGGCAGTGCACACTAACTGCATGATGAGTAAATGGAAAAAGCATGTCTCTGGTTTGGACTGGTCAGAGGCAGCTCTGGTGATATTTACAGCAGGGTCAGTACATACACTCAGCACTTACTGTTAGGCAAAGCTGATGAATGAAGAGTTCCACCCAGTTTTGCTGCTTACGGAGTTTCTTCAAAACATGGATATTTGTGAAAATTAGAAAGGCTATTTGTGGAGTAGGGCCAAATTAAGTCTTCCTTGACTTAATTTACCAACAAGTCATCTGTATGTGCGAGGCAGATGCTGTTCTACCTCCTACTGCAAACCATTAGTGATGGGCACTATACAGTTTAGAAGCATTTTATATAAGAGTACAGACTACAACTATAAAATAATTGGCCTTCTACTTACCTAATTCTTCAGATAAATTTTATACTGATACACGAATAATCAAAAAGCAACTCAAAACTCTAACTTAAGTAACTAGTTTTACAACTCCAAGTGAACAAATCCAATTCCACTGCTCACTGACAAATGCCAGCTTGTTTTGCAGCACTTGATTACACATCAAGAAATCACTTTTCAGTACAAAAGCTGAATGCCCACATGTCCGTTTTACAGTTGAGTTACTTAATGCATCAAACAAGCTAAAAGAACTTAAGATCCCAGAAGGAAGCCGGGTCAGGCTGCAGCATCAGTTCATATGAAAACAGTACTCATTCTTCCAGCACAATATGAGTGCTCACTAGCTTTTGACAGCTGGCCTGCTTGCAGTGTCCTATTTGTCATGCTAGTGATGTAACATTTTCTCTAAAATACTTTCTACTAAAGGTTAGCATCTCCGTATTTTCATGTAAGAGCCCTTATTTGAATCATCTGTCTTCAAAAAACCTTCCAAGACAATGGCAGCCCAAACCAGCACTGTGTTGCTGTTTTACTACCTACTTTGCACTAGGTAAAATTACTAGGTACTTTATATAGGGATTTTGGTCTAATGACAGTTTTGCAGTCTTGGTGTATTATGAATTTTATCAAATCTACTAAATTAACCATAAGCAGTTTGGGATGTTCTTATATTTAGCTTTTCTCAGCTCTTATCTTTAGTGATCCAAACTAACCTTTTCAGCCGGCCATGGTAGAGGCTGACATGTTACTGTAATGTTGGAAGTCTACCCACAGTGCCTCTAAATGTGCTGTCAGAATACAGAATTATCTATGACCAGCATGCAGGGAAAAGTCAAAGAAAACTTAGGTCAGATTTTCACTACTGACCACAAGCACTCAATCCATTGAAAAGAAATGCTTGTCTGACTAAAAACCTCTCTGCAGAAACTGTTGGGATTTTATTTGAACACAAAATTCAATCATGAGACCAGAGCAAGAGAGTAAAATCTCACTGGTTTTTGGCTAGACCATCACGTGTTTAGGAAGATTAGACATCCGTCTTGCTATCAATTCTGTGGGACTACAGTGAGCATGCAGGGATATCATCTCCCATCACGTGCTGCCTACCAGAGCTGTTCTAGAAGGTCTGCAAGGCTTCAGTTAACCAAATGCCGTTTGGTCCTGGCTGCTTCTGCATCCCAGGTGCCTTTCTCTGACCATGCCCAAACTATCCAGGACCTATCCTCACCAAGCTACCCAGCACCCAGGTGGCTTTGGACAGGCATCCCAGCAGCAACTCAAAGGTGGGATTGCAAGACTGAAGAGCCTTACTTCTCACAAGCCATCAGCAGAAAATTAGACTTGATGTCAAAGAGGTCTAACAGCAACATTGAGTGTGGCTCCCAGTCTTTCCTTGTCTCTGGCCAGCAATACCAAGAAGTTAAGGCTTACCAGCATCACCACTCTTTGCTCTGCCAGTCAATCCGCTCCACAGCGTCAGCAGCTGTGTCTGTTTCAGCTTTAATTCCCTGCTGCCCAAGGTATTGCCCAGGGTCCTAGATACAGAGCAACAGCCACAGACTGAGAACCACTGCCCAAGCAGAAATGCATACATTTCACTGAACCAGCAAGTGCTTCTAGCTTGTTTTTCCAGTCTCAGATCTCCACAAGAAAGAGCAGTTAATTAGCTAAAATCTCTGCATAGGCAAGTTACATCTATTTCTCCAGAAAACTGTGGATGTAAACTATATGCAGAATCTACAGGGTTGATAATTAATAATCAAAACATAAAACAGGCAGGAGAAGCTGATACTAAACCACAAAAAGAGTTAATCTTACAGAAAGATGAAAGAAAGCCCAGCTAAAAACTATGGTAGCCTGCTAAAAAAGAAATACTTGGTCTAATGTTTGCCCTTTAAGTCATTCCAGGCTTACTATGGTTAATCTGTTAGTGTTGTGGCCTCTAGATAACCTGCCTAGTAAATCAAAGCAAAATAGCACATAATTAAAAACTAGTCTGGTTCAGATTATAGAATATATACTTTACTTTCACAAGTAAGAAGACAAACCCCATAATTCATTCGTCATTTCACCACTGTCTTGAAATATAGTCTTTCCACTGGTGAAAATAGAATGCCCAGCAGCTGTGTTATATTTTTTACCTAAACGTATACTTAGATCCATCATGTGTACAGTCTAACAGATTTGTAGCAGTTTTAAGGGACAGAGACAGTCCCTTCTCAACTTTCATACAGGCAAGTTAAAAAAGCATGATAGTAAATGGCATTTGTGTAAACAGAAGAGTAGTAGAGATCAGAAGGACACTTAATTAGTAACAACTTGTTGAGAAACAGCTTTTACCTTGTTTGAATTCTTCCATTCCACCCTGTGGCTGCAAGACCCCTGCGCTCAGGATCAGTATGATATTAACAGAGCAAGTTTCGCAGTTAACATCTAAATGAGAAGCCCAACATTCCTGACCCTTGTAAGCACAGGGTTTTGTGCCGGGTGGGACTACCAGGCATATCAATAAAGTTGCTGATCTATGTCTCATGCACCCTGCCAACACAAATCCTCCCCTTGAACTCACAGAATTTCAGACACATCAGTAATCTAACTGGCTCACTTTCTACTCCCCTCTGAGTTTATTTCTCTGCTCCATCCATTCCATTTAGACAGTGTAAGTGTTGAAGGCATGCTGTATCATTCTGTACAACCTTAACTCTGGCAGTACCAATTCCATCCATTATCCTATGGCTACATGATTATTAGACCTGTGTACTTGATGGAAGGTGCAAGAGAAGAGGGAATAGTCTTTGCACATCTTCATCCCTTTTTCGTGGCTCCCATTCCACCACAGCCAGAAAAGTCTGTTCTACTTCCCTCAATCGTAGGTAATGCTAACTGTGGTACATTTTGAATGAGTAACACAACAGTTTCTCCAGCTGCAAGCACTGGGATAGTTTCTGCAAAGAAAACAAAGCCTTAATTTAATCCCAAAATGTCCAGTCACCAAGTTCATTATAGCTGCCCTTGGCACTGCCTGTTCTCTGCTACCTCATGACTCAAGGAAAGTCTATATTACAGTAAATAGAGATAACATTTTCCTATTGTTACTATGTGACAATATTTGTATTAGCATTGCACCCCAATCCCAAGACAGTTCAGCTCACAGCCAGGGATCAGGTCCTGTCATATATCTTCCATCTTCCCTTTGACAAGGAGCTGCTGGGAAGATTTCAGCTGAAAATGAACGCTTGCTTCAGGCTGGATTTTGTAGATTTTCTATGTTGCTATCTCAAAGGTCTCCTTACAGAGCAGGACTTCTCAGTTCTGACACTGTCAGTGCTCTTGTCCAGTTCTATCAGTCAGCATTTGAGGGGAGGAAGGATGTTTATGTCACCTGGACAGATCGACAGTCCTTATCAAAACTTAGTTTCTCTAAAGCATAGTCCTGGGAATCATTGAGCACCTGTGGCTCTGCATTCTCAATAAACTGTTTATTGCAGTCAGGAGCCAAAGGAACTTCTCTCTAGATTAATAGAAAGTTACCATACACAGGATTTATGAGATTGCATGCATTGAAGAGAAGGCACTTCTTCCACTGCTACCTTAGGATTAACCATATACCTGATGCTCATGCAGTCACGGGAAACTAACCAAGATATAGGGACTCAACGTGAAGCAGTCCCAGTCAGAGAATCAGCATCTTGCAACAGGGCTGCTTCTACACCTGTGCAGTCAAAAGGGCATGTACACCTCAACAGGCACACAGAAGTTAGCTTCCCTTGCTGTACTCTCTCTAAGAGGACTGATAGTACCAAAGGCTATCAATAACATTCCACTGCTTTTTACTAATCACAGCAGTGTAGATAGGAAAATTGATCCAAAGAGCCAGACATCTGAAGTAAAATAAAAAGAAAAAAACACAATGGCTCACTGGGTGAAGTGCATTTATTCTAGTAGGTCACCTGGCTGTAAAAGAGGAAATGGTAGTTTTCCATCCATTAGAGTGCAAGCTTGGAGAACAAGGAAAGCATTGTCAATGAAATTGTTATTACTCACAAGTTAGAGAAATAGCTAGGAAAACCTCAGAAAGTCATGCACAGAAACATACTCAGACAAGAGGAGAAATAACTTTGCCACATTATCCCTGCCTCGACGTGTATAAACTAGCTTTTCTCCCTTTTAGTTTGAAGTGATGACACTAATGTACTGTCACGTTAGTTACACTGATGCTGTTACCATCAACACAAGCATATTTTCCATTCATGTGAGTATATTGGTGGCTCTTTCCAGTCGCTACAGAAGAGGTTAACCAATCGGGGTGATCTTCGTATAACTCTCAGAGGAATGATTAACCCTTGAGATCATGCAGTTCAGGGTGGCACAGAGAGTGCTCTGAATACCATTTGTACTGCCCAGTGTATGCAGTCTAAGGGTGGTGTAAACACATAACATCCAAGGCATATTGGCTCCCTCCGCAGGCAGCAGGAAAAACAGCGCTCTCGTGGGCGAGCAACGTCCCACATCTTAAAAGGTGAACCGCTTTCCTCCGGTGTCTCTCACCTCAGGAGACTGGATGATTAGTTATCCACACAGTACAACAGCTAGTACTGCATGAGAAGTGCCCTTACTCCCTGATCACCTTGCAGGCCACACTAAGATGGTTTGGGACAAGCCACACTTGTCTGTCGTCTCTGGTATTCAGAAACTCTAGTTCAGGTGGGCTAATATTAGCTCATTTGTAAATTAAAGGCAGAGGACAAGGGTCCTCTTATCTGACCCACTGGCATTAAGGGGGTTTTGGACTGGGTTGCATTTTCCCTCTGAGAAATACCATGGGACTCATTTGCTTGGACATGCAAGGGCTTTGTGTGGCATCCCATCACAGCTTCAGGCTACTTCTTCCAAGGTTTGTCTGCAAGCCTAGCAAGCCTGAAAACCTCAAACCCCCAAGGGATCCTAAACTTTTACATAACTCTTGGCTGTGTTTTGTAATTTTTCTTGTCTAAACAGATCTTTGAAATACACCGCTATTTATTCTTTCTTAAAGAGGAATCAATGCAAGAGCAAAGACTAATTTCTGCCTCCAGGTATTAGAACAAAACACTCTGGCTGAGCCTTCTCCGAGGAATTTTAAACCCAGAAGTAGCCAGGGACCAGCATAATTCAACAGTTTGCCCTCCAATGTTAGGGAAATACCTGTAGGGCATTTTTCATCAAAGAAATATAAATCCCTGGCTAAGATGCTACATGTCTCTCAATTACAGGAGGTGGGGTGATTAAGTCATCCACACAGTACAACAGGTAATGCTGTACAAGAAGTGTCCTTACTCCCTGACCACCTTGCAGGCCACACTAAGATGGCAAGTTGTCCTAAACATTTGGCTGTCCTCTCTAGTACTCAGAAACCCTAATTCAGGTGGGCACAAGCCACCAGCAAGAACTCTGACAGAAGAAATCAGGTTTTAAAGAAGTTCTTCATTTACTGTATTTAAGAAAGAATTTCTGTAGCCTTTGTTCAGCAACCTTTAGGCTTTTCCTGAGACTCCCAATGCACTAGCCTGGAGTCTCTTGTGTTCAGTGAGATGATGCTTCCTCTATGTTAATACTGAAAATAAACCATATCACCACTGTGAATCACTGTGTGTCCATAGGAGCTTAAAATGTTTCAGCAGAGATTATGAGCAGCAAAGGAGACCAGCTGCAGCGCACATTAAGAATGATCCATGTGACAAAATGTCAAGTGTCTGAGCATCAACCAAGTCTTGTATGGCTAGCACTCAGGTTTTATGGCAGCAGGTAAGTTGATTAGTGTTGTAGGAACAGGGCTCAAGAGGAGAGATGGCCTGGAGAGAACCCTTCCCTGAGCAGATTCCCACTGTCACTAATGAGAAAGGAAGTCAGCTCCTGTCAAGCACACAAACTGCTGGTGGCAGGAAGCAATGCAGTCAGGTGAGAGCCTGAAAGCAATTTATAAAAGCTCATAGCCACAGGATGCTCTCTAAAGGAATTTTCATATACTCCACAGCATATTCCCCTATGCTGTTTTTGCTGCTTTTAGAAGTGCTTGTGCCGACCTGATGCAGCCCTTTACTAGCCGACTGCCATAAGGCCACAGCTACCCTTGGAGAAGGCAGCTCATAGATTTCAAGGCAACCAAAACCCTATTAGCCATGCACAAGCTAATTATGACATAATACAATAAGGAGATAATGAAGGCGAGCCTTAACTGAGCTGAATTGAGAACTTACAAGAGGTTAGCTACAACAGCACAGAATTCAGTGCAGTCTTTTTTGTCCTGGTCTTTGATACGTAGCTTGGATGTGTTTATGGTACAAAGCCTTCTGCAGCATGAGCACAGCAGGTGAACATAAGCTTGAAAGGGAAATCCACATTCTGCTACCTGACTGTCATAGAGCAAAACCCACAGGAAGTGCCTTGTAGGGAGGGTTGGCACTGCTTCCTCTCCTGCTCTTTGGCTTTGAAGAATTCCCATAGGAATAACTGATGGACAGAACAAGGTGCAATAGCAGCTTGCCGTGTCCTTGCACTGGAAACTTCCAGTGTGGGATTCAGGTGCACATTAAGGAAAACTACTCAGTTATTTCACCCACACAGGTGTGGAGATGCAGTTTAGACATTAGGTAGCTCTCCAGGTCACCACGCGTAGCAGCCATTTCCAGGAAACAAAAAAACAACTGCATTGAAAACATGAATAAAACATACCCCATGCACAGCAGTAAAGAAAAGCCTTTATCACAAGCCAAAACAATACTGCACATGATTGACTCTTTAAGACATGCCCGAAAACAACTAATCAGTTTAAAGAGTAACTTTTTAATGGGATGTAGATCAGAGAACATTTTAGGTACTAAACCCAATGCCATTTTACAGCAGCCGTTTGTGCTACTAAGTAATCTGACAGGATATTTTCACTTGGTTTCCTAACTAGCTTCTGCTGCATGTGCTTGTGATCCATTTTGTCAGAGATTACTCACTTGCTCAGAATTAGGCCCACGCTGACATAATTCTGTGGAAGTAGTGTCAAAATATGCCCCAATACCAGCAAGACTACCCTTTGTGAAAACCTCTATTCACCACCACGAGAACAAATATTCAATTACAGGAAAAGTCTTGCCCTGTACAGTGTTGTTCTCTTTATCTCAATGACCTTGTTTTCATTATTCTGGATTTTTTAAAATCAGTTGTCCACTTTGCAAGGTATTTCAGAGAGTTAGCTTAAAAGATCAACTTTGAGTTAAAAGATAAGACCTACTCTTCAGCTCCCCCAAATACATTTCTTTAAGGGCAAAGTCTGCAACAGTTGCTCAGAAAGCAATTATGATTTGCATCAGATTTACTGCCCAACACTGAATGCAAATTGCAGTAAGTATCCGTGCTTAGTGTAGAAGGATAGTAAGACAGGTTACCTGCATAAGATGCACAGGTGCTGACAGAAGGCCTGTACACCCACTACAACCTACTTACATTTGCTGTGAGACAGAGGCAATGTTTAGTTTCTGAAGCCCTTAAAACATGAAGCAACAGACTCCCTTCCCACGCACTGCATCTAACTTGCAGAACCCCTAAGCTGACTTTGTGATTCTCAGGAAATCAATCTGGCTAAGTACAAGGGACTTCCCACCAAAGCAGAATATCTCTTATTTTGTGAAAACGCAATGATTTGTTCTGCTAGCCCCAGCAGCTTAGAAATTGATTGCTATGTTCTGGTGAGAAAGAAGAACTAACCATCTGCATAGATTCTCTCCTGTTGTAATACAAGCTAATGCCACAATTGATGCTGATAGCAGCCAGAAGCAATTGCAATATGTCAACAGAGGAAGAAAATGGCTGCCAACTCCACAAATGTGGGAAACGAAATAACTAGCTTGGAGGAGGACATGGAGCATCATTAACCATCTTCTCCTTTAACTATCATAATGGTTTTAGACCCTCAGGAGCAGGTAGCAGCTGGCTGGTATCTGTCGCTTAGCATTACATTTGAGTAAAAATAAGCCACCAGAAAACAACGTGGCAATTACAGTACCTTAGTGAAAGAAAGGTCCAAAACCAGCCATCTGTAGGAATCAAGCCATCTACTCAGTGCACACTATAGAGTACAGAATCTGTCCTTAACAGCCTTATCTAAAACAATTAAATACAGTGTATATGCAAAGCAAACCCAACGTTCTCTTTAACCACCTGCAATTCTGCCCATTCTTACTCTGTCCAATTCCTATTTCCCTCCCAGCTTCCATATGTATAAACAGACCTAAATATCCCCAGTGCCTTGTTTGAAAACAGGATGAACAGGTGGGTTTGTAATAACCCCTCCACATAAGCCAGACCTTTTCTGCCAGACCTGCCCCAAGATGACTACCCCGCATGCTGCGTAGTACTCCTCAGCCCAGGCTGGTGCACACAGTAGCTTGGCAATGAGAGATCTGCTGTCACACAGCATCAAAAGCAAGATCAGGATAAGACCAGGTCTGTCCTTGGGCAGAGAGAGGAGGAAAAATTGGCTATGAAATGAACTGCATGTCAGGACATGGAATGGAATTGCAAGTTGCCCTTTTTTAATTAAAAATACACAAAAGTCCAGTATGATGAAGAATTACAGCTGATAATCCAATCTTTCTCTTTTAGCGGTCTTTTATCAGGTTGGCTCTGAAGGGCTCTCCGCATTCATGCCAAGCAGCACTATGTTGATGGGATTTCAAAGAGCAGCTGCAATTTCATGACCAGCATCACTATTTGTAGATTATGTTAATAATATGTCCAATGCCACAGGATCTAAGCTAACAGCAGAAGGCATTTCTGAACAACCCCACCATCCTTCTAACAACAGCCCCACACATGCAAAGTAGGGAAGACTGATTTGAAAAATCACCCACCTGCCTTTTCATTTCCCCCATGTATCCAGCTCTGTCACTCATCAGCACTAATAAGATGTCAAGGTCACTCACTATTCTTCAGTAGCAGACAAGGCACACTTATTAGCTTCTTACCTATGTTTAATAATTCTCCTGCAAGGAAAAACTCAGGTGGTTAGGGGACTGAAAGGCTTATGTACCTATACGTATCTTCCCATTCAACACAGTTCATCAAGCATTGCTGCTTAGTAGTTGTTCTACTTCTTTGGATGTCTAAGACCAGACATTACTGACACCCTCAATATCATCATCCAGCTATTACCAAACCCATCCAAAGGTATCTGCATTCTCTAATTACCTGTGGCTTGTGTCTGAAAGCATGCTAGTGATGCCTAGTCATTTGATGACAGCACCACAGCTTCAGCCAAAGGCCTGCCATCCCAAAAGGGCTTTGAAACCAGAGACCATATCCCCAACAAGAAATCAATTATTTGCTGAGGCCAAATTCCCACAAATTTAGCTGTCTAACACCACTTTCCAACCATCAGTAGGGGAAAGTGAAAACAAGAAGGATGATCCTGTATCCAAAAAGAGCAACACGTCCCACCACTGCTGGAGGATGTGAGCATTTGCTAAACTCCCAGCACAAGTACACCACAGGCTCCTCCTGGTTCCCCCTACGTTTCACCTTCTTAGCTTGGTACCTAATGCTACTGTCACATTGCTTCTGTTTGTTCATTCATACTTGCTAATGGCTTAGCATAGCATAATGCTTCCTGGGACCTGTGTTCACCATGGCTGCTTAACTCCCTGCAACACCAATGCTTGAACCAAGTCTGTTCTTCAAAAGGCAAGAACAGCTTATTTCCAAAAAGCCTAAACCCCTACATTGCTCACAATGCCCAATGTGTCCAGGATAGCCCACATCTTCCCACAGAAAAGCACCACCACCTCCTTCAGCTGAGCACCCACAGAGAAGCCAGGTACCTCTTTTCTCCCAGGCCCACAGACCCTCTTGAGTAGTGAAAAAGTAGAAACTATAAGGTTACTTCAAAGCAAAGATGTGGCATGAAGCTACCAAGAGGTGGAAAACATTTTCCTGATTGACTATAGCAAGCCACAACAGAAAAACAAGAATTAAAAAATGAAGTTTCACATGTGGCAATATGTACTCCAGCAGCTCACTTCACTTTTCAATCAAAGAATTTAAACATATATTTCTTTAGTTAAATTCAAACTTACAGGTGAAGCATGATTACCTTAATGGAAAATTGAATGTAACCTTCTGCTTCAGACCCAGAAGTTAATGTACATACTACTTGATGAGCTTGCTTGTTTTGTTGCCTGACCATAAATTTCTGATGCTGCTCTACAAGCATCACAGAAAAAAAACCCAATTAAAATCTGCAGCATGGCTGATGTGCAGAAATTTGTAAGGTACAAATCTTTTCACCTTCAAATCATAGAATGGTTTGGTTTGGAAAGGGCCTTAAGATCATCCACTTACAAAACCCCTGTCATGGGCAGGGACACCTCCCACTAGACCAGATTGCTCAAGCCCATCCAATCCTTTACCCAGACTCTCTTGCCTTATCAGTCTGTCTTCACTCTAACACAGCATCTACAAATACAATTCTATTACCTATTTACTTGCAGACTGTTTCTAAAAGAAGCCTTCAGCCAGTAAGGATTCCTGAATCAATAACTAAAATTAAATCAGTCCACCAACTCTTATCCTATCAGCTCTGAACAGCTACCTTTGCAAATCACAAACTCCTGTGAAGCTGGAAAATTGTGTACCTCTTGTCACCCAAATCTACTACACCTGCACAATTACTTTTCCAGCCCTAGTGTTTCTACTTAAGAAACACCACATGGCTTGTTTGCTAGCATCTGTTTTCTTTTAAGCCATATTGACTTATACATTCCCATCCCATAATTCTCTATTGAGTGAATTTCATTTCACTTTTGATATATCTGGAACTACTGACAGGATAGCAAGCCTACTGATAATTCCTAAACTAATATGAGCTCCCAGTCCAGTGACCAATTACCTTCTGTTTGGCTCTTCACAAAGAGGAGAAACATCACTTACAATCCAAAGGCATATTTCAGCTAAAAACAATACTTACAAAAATCAAATTAAAACTGGAGTAGGTAAGAAGTGCTTTTTTTGCTGTAGAAATTGTAGCACCTTTTTCACAGTCCAGCACAAGTCCTTCTGATCCTGTCTTGGATCTTCAATTACCCCTACAGTACAAATATACCTTTTCAGGCTGTGCATATATCAGCCCCACTGTCTAGGTGTGTGTTCTGAATTCCCAGCTAGCTTCTACCCATACAGAGCCTCCAGGGAAGTCATAATATTCCACTCTCTGCTAATCCTCCCCTGGGTGTTAATCTTTATTCTGCATGGAAGAAAAAAACATCTAATCATAGAAGATACCTTCAGGTTCAGGGAACAACAGCTATTGAACTCCATTATCAAAACCCCATAAGTCAAAGATATTAGTCAGTGGCTGGTAAAGGAGACTTACAAAGGTAGCTTTAGATTTCCAGCTGAATCTTTCAGCACTGCTTTAAGCAAAATGAAATGTCTTATATCAAGCTACAGCTTTTGTTATATATATAGCTTCTGTTCTCAAAAAGTTTGTAAAAAGGCCTTTAGGCTTTATGGTTATGTTGAGCAACTTTTTATTCAACACACACCCCCTTTTACTGCCTTTTCTTCTCTGTGCTAAACAAAACCTATGAACTAGGATCAAGCTTGGATATATTTGTTTTTAAGGATTTAAAACTTCTTAGCATCAAAATAACCTGAACTCAACCTTTTTGAAAACAGTTCTAGTAGCTTCCTTACATGGCAGACTCGGAACTGTGTTTAAGAATCCAGCCTCCCACTACCATATACTCTTGAATGTTGCTGCCTCAACTTTTTTCTGCACTAGCTTTCATTTAAAGCTTAAAAGTATATCACATCACATCAATGCTTTCAGTCCCCACAGTGCTGCACAGTGGATGTGAACAGACTAACACAACACATGTGAGAATAAACAAGTACTGCCTTTTTTCCATTTTTAATACTAATTTTTCCTCAATCTTTGAGTCTTTATGATTACTCAATGTATATACTTTTGCAAGTATACACATTGAGTATATGCTTTGAAAGAGGCCTGGCATCTTACCTGGGGAACAAGTGGACTTGTATCTTAGGATGTACTTCACTTCCAAAAAGGTGATGACAAAAGAAGGAAAGAGCACAGGCCTGGAGCACATTCAAGTGACAAGACACCTTACAAAGACTGTGGTACTTCAAAAAACTCTCCAACTCTCCCTACCTGTTTTGATACACTACTGTAAAGCAGAAATACATAACCACAGTTACCTGTTTCCAGATAATAAATGCACTAATTCAAGGAAAAAAACCTAGCCATGTTATTCCCTATAGTGCTGGAGGTTATAAGGAGCCACAACAAAATACCATACCCAACATAGCTAAACAAGGCAGTGGTAACTATAGAAAGTTACTATTTACCATTCATCAGAGCAGAGTATTATAGCTGGTAAGGGATTTTTACCACATGAAGCAGTTACAGAATACTACACCTTACAATTTCCTTCTAATTTTATAGTTAGTGCAGCAACTTGGCACTGCTTTTTATATATATAGCAGAGCCCAGCCAAACAGAATATGCTGAAGAATGCAGTCTTCATGCTTCCTGGCCTTGAAAACACTCAGTAACAATTACTGCAAATTGTTACATGATGCTTTAATGGCACTCAGGTGTGTAAGTGCAGCGCAGGTTTTGAAAGCAAAGTCACACCAGCAGTGCCGTGTTTTGATTACAGAAATGATCAGGTACTTAAATATCATTCTTTGAAGACAAAAGTGAAAGCATGTTGTGTACTCTTAAGTGTAGAAGTTGCAATGCTGATTACAGCATTTGAAATCCAACAAAAAGACAACCATGCTAGATGTCACCCTGAATTATGTGGTAACTGTTAATACATGTTGTTAATACATCCTTTCCTCAATCATTCCCAAAACCATTCCATGCATGCTATGCTGTGAAAGTATTTTACCAATTGCTTGCTTTATAGCATGGTAACAAGCAAATAGGAAATTATGAAGCATTTCAGATTTAGCCCAGAACGGCAATCTGGTCATGGTGGTGATATTAAAGCAAAGAATTTCTTTTTTCATTTAATAAAAGAATAAATTGAAACTAAATAGATTTTGCATTAGTGAAAGCAAAAACCAGCAAATGCTGAATGTACATATGTATAAAAGACAGCTTTCTTTGCTCTTGAACACTGAAGTTTAGCAGAAGCTACCAAACTTGTGAGACACACGGTCAGCTAGCTTCCTGCATCATTTCAGACAAACAATGTAATTGAAGTCCACTTGAATAAATTCAGCATAGTTGATAAACTGTTCCTTAAATAAAAAAAAAAGTGGAATAGGTTGAATATTTTAAACCTTCCCTAATTATGTACAAAATCATCTTTCAGACCTCCCTTTATCACATAAAAATACATCCAAGACATATTATCAGTTCTCCCATAAACATAATGAACACACTGATAAAGATGCAGGTAGCTAAAAGCAAGCCTAAAGCTATTAAGCAGCCTACTCTCCACTGAAGATCCACCACAAGTCTCCAGATTCAGAAACACCCTTCCCTAAAAAACCCAAAATGTAGCAAGCAACTTAAGAAACAACAAACACTGAGAACAAGGATTTTTTTTTTCCTTCCTATAATTTTAGATAAAACAACTGAATAGTTTAGGGTGACATAAAAAAACCCTAATAATGAAAAATGATACTAAAAAAAATAGCTGACTATCCCCTTTCTGAAACAAAGAACAATATACTAACCATACTTCACTATACTTGAAACATTATATTTGTTAGAATCAGTCTGCAAAGCCCAGTGGTAGTGTTTACTCCCTTATTCTGAGTGAAATCCTATTCCTGTCATTTTTTTCTCTGCTGGAGGGAAAACTTCCTGGTATCAAGTGATCCAACAGTTGAAGTACAGAAGTACAGCCTAAGCCATGCATGTGGGAAGCAAGCTTTATAATACGTTTTGAGTACAAGTAAGGGCTCAGAAATCTAAAAAGCCAGGAGGCTGATCAATTTGTTCTTCAGTGCTTGCTACACATGAACACAGTTTAATCACAAAATGAAACCGTGAATGGGCTGGTAGTCTTTCACAAGGGCTGAGGCCTCTACACATTGGTTATGTGTACTTCGCTCTCCATCTAGTGGGGAGCTGCTGGTTTTGGCTCATGCGTTCAGGCAGGGCTGAAGCAAGAATGATACCCCGGTCAGTAGTGGTGTGTGAGCTCAGAGGGGTTAGCATGGCCCTGTTTGCTTGCTCTGTTAGCTGACCACCAAAGGTCATCTTGGTTTTGAGGCTACAGTTGGCCACTTAGGCTTCTCTCAGAAGTGGTTCAGTAGATCTGTGCATTGCTTTCCAGAGGTCATTCCTGGCCCACAGGGAGAAAAGGAACTCCACAAACAGCTATGAACACACCCTGTTACAGCTCTTTAGAGCCGTCTTCTCCCTTAAGTAGCAAAATGAAGCAGCAAATGCCCTGAATTGGGATGTATATGAACGGCACACATAGCACACCTCCAACTGCAAAGGGCATGCTCTCAAGAGCAGAACTGTGTGCAGAGGCCAGTGTGACTTGCTTTTCAATATATAGATATTTTTTTAAAAAAATCTGTAAGTAAGAAGAAAAACAACAGGCTGTAGACTAATAGTGACTATGTCCGTATTTCTCTTGAAGGGAGAAAAGATTCTCAGCCAGTACCACTTGGAACTCATAACAAGTAATTTCACTTGAAAATATATGGTCAAAATACTCTTCAGCCTTGAAAAGGAACACTATTTATATCACCATTTTGCTCTTCCTTTTCTGATGCTGCTGGACCAACATATGCAAGAATACTTGCATAGTAAAGAATAATATAATTGAGACTCACTTCAGTTTCTTAGTAGTAGTGGCAAGGTGCCTTGAAACAAGACACCTCTTTATGAATCTAGACAAGTGTAGTAAGTATAGCAAGTGTACATGCTCTCTGTGCTCTTTCCTATATTAAAGAATTTGATAATAAGTACTTGCTTCTGTAAAATTAGTTGAAAAAACAGTGATGTGATGTCACCCTCAGCTTTACCTCCTGAAACCTTATGAATTCCTTTCTTGAGGGATGTTTGCCTTGTCATCCAACTCAGTTTTCTCTTCGTAATCAGCTAAAGAATTGAAAAATGTGAATCTGTTTCAATCCAAGGTATGCAGCCAGATATGCACTCGAATGAATGGAGCTTCCAGCAGAATGGAGATGATGAAGCATAAAAACCTCTGAAGACTGATGTTTTTTCAAAACATCAACAGCAGAAATGGAAAAAGAGTATCTAAATCTATTAAAATTCTGTGAATGCCAGTATCACTAAATGCTTCACTTTTTTTTTTTTTTAAGAGAGTTACATTAAGATATTTACTAGTAGCAAATATAAAACTTTCAGGCTGCCCTCTTTCCTATGTCAGTTCCAGTAATAAGCAAATCCTCCTTGTTTGGTTTTGTTTAGGAAACGGTGGTTTCCTCTACAAATGTTGTTTTCATATTTAGATGATTCTGAAAATGTTTTTTTTCCCTGATTGGATCATTGAAATGAGTAAAATCTTGGCAAAGAATATTATATTGCAATCAGGCTATATTTCTGTGATTGCAAAACCATGACTTCATCTCCTTGTAGGAATCAACAGACGAGAGCTTGTGCATCCAACTTAACCCCAAATCCATAATAACATAAGTTTCATGGGTCACTGAAGTATTCCAGAGTAAAAGAGAATATAAACAAAGTCAAAACATAAGCAAACTTCTGGCTAAGCAAGGAAAAAAAATGAACCTGCTTTGAAGAAATGAGACAGAATGTCTGAGCCTCTGTAGAACTGCTGCTAACAAAGGTTACACTGCAAATCTCAAGATGTAAAGGTACGACAAGTTAAGGGAGTGAATTTACCGCATCACTTAGTTTGTTTTAATTATGGTAAGACCCTGCACTTCAATGAACTGATCAAAAGCCTAATCACAATTTTTTTTAATAATATTTTTTCTGCTGATACTAGATTAGATTACTACTCAAGTAATTACTACTCAGATACTGCGCATAGAATCATAGAACCGTTTGAGCTAGAAGAGACCCTAAAGTTCATCTAGGTCCAACTCCCCTGCCACGGGCAAGGACACCTTCCACTAGACCAGGTTGCTCAAAGCCCCATACAACCTAGACAGTATCTGTCTTACACTGTTCACATATGTTTTGATTCTGTAGTTGCCTTTAAAGTAATTGGGAGAGTTGAGAGTTAAAAAAGTCATCTGGAAATAAGCTAGCCAAGGAACTGCCAAAGCTAGCTCTGAGCTTTGACACAGTTGCCTTGGAAAAAGCAGCACAGCAAAGGTATGTACAGCATACTCACGACTTGCTGATGGTCAGCTTGGCCTTAACTGCCATCTATCAGCATCTCTCCCATTGTCAATAAATTATTCACAGTTGCTGTTAGAGAGTAAGATAGGAGGCTCTTTAGTAAGACAGATGACCCTTGTGGGTACTTAAAGTGAAGGTCCAGGGCCAGACACCATCCCTAGTAGACAGAGACCCTTATACTGGACTATGTCAGCTCACACTGAAGGACAACAGCCACCCAACCTCTATGTGTAATAAGGACCTGGAAAATCTACCCCTGCTCTTCTAGTGCGAACTTTAGGTATCTAGAGTGGGCAGGTCCTTCCTGCTCCCAACAGCTGCTCTGCCACCACTCCTTCTCAGAGAAACTAGAAGATGCTACCAACCAGGAGTAACTTACTTGGTCAGTTGTTTCAGAACTCAGAAGTGTCACCTGCCAGGTTTACAGAAATGCATCTTATTTATGGATGAACCACCCGTCACTTGGCTCATGGCTTTTCTAAATATCTGACAGCACTACAAACCTGAATTCTAAATACATCAGCAGAATTAAAAAAAAAAAAAAAAAAAGGCGGGGGGTGGGAGTGGAAAAAAATCAAGGCACCGGAGTTATGGATTAAGCCAAAACCTTTGACTCAAAGACATCAACATCCTCCAAATTTTGAGACAAAAAGACCACGATGAACCAAAGACTGAAACCTCATTAATAGTATCATAACTTGACTGAAATGAAAAAGGAGCCAAGGTAATCCACATCAAAGCTGGAATTACAACCTGAACAGGATGACCTCAAAGTAGAACATAACCTCTAGACAGGAACAGCTATTGATGAAACTCTGCCTTGGCTCTCCATTACCAGAAGAACTGTGAAAACCTATCCAGCAAATCACACAAGACTCATATCTGGCAGATCGTAAGGGTGGGTAAAGAGTACACACCTCCAGGCTGACAAACATCAGAGGGTCACTGTGATACCTCCTTCCCACGCACAAACTTTTCAGATTAGCCCCACTTATGTGATACCTTTACCTAGTTGTAAGTAATTTGCACAGTATTCTCCAGCCACTCCAGTTTCAGGTGTTTAATCTTCTGTAGCGCAGAATCCCTACCTGTTAAGTTTCTTCTTATACCTCCAGATCCAAATAAACCATTATGGATACTTCTGTAAATTACCAATTCATGCTGACCTAGAAAATAAAACAAAGAGCATACCCGGCTTACCTCATCTGGCATGTGCTATCTTCTTATCACTTACCATGTAATTGCGACAACTTGGGAAAACTGGTCTTTACTTCATCTTTCAGAACAGATAACTGTGCCTTGCTGCACTAATGCATAAGCGTCAGTATTTTATTCAGTTAAGATTTCAGACTTGAGTTTTATGAAGAGAAGGAAAAAAGCTGGTTTTCATTTAACATGTTCAGGGGTTAGAACTGATAATTCCAAAAATTCAACTTATTTCAAGTTACTGCTTAAGGAAAAAAAAAAAACAAACAAAAAACCCAAACCCAGGTCCCTGCAACACATAAACCAAGAGGCTCATTCCAGCCTTTATTAGAATAATTACAACTAAAAGAAACATGGCACTTTCATTTTCACAGCAGAACAAGCATTTTATGAAGTAATAGGGTACAAAGCTATAGCAATACAGTGGAGAAAAAAAAATTAAATAAACCAAAACCAAAGTTTGCTGTAGACATCACAGCTGCTCTTATGTGTAAACCACAGCTTTCAGGACAGCAGAGTGCAATGCAGAGGCAGCAACAGCATCATTTTATGCTCAGGGAACTGGGGGACTGTCACACCAAACATGGTATCACCTAACTGTGTCCTAAGCCAGAGTGAAAGCAGAGGTGTGGAAATGAAGTGGTTTATTCATTCGGTTCACAGTCCTAACCAGTTTCCCTCTTCCAGCACAGCAGGTGGTTGAGTGCCTCCATTCAGACAATGGCTGTAAAGTCACTGAGCCATCTGGGCCTCCATTGCCTGCGCTGTCCATTCTGGCGCTGTCTGACTTATCTTCTCCAGCAGGTTGTTAACCTGGAAACACAGTGACTGAATCTGCTTGTCCCAAGTTGGCAAAGCTTCACGAGCTGGGAAAAAAACAAAAAAAAACCCCAACAACAACAAACATCAAACAAGAGCCGCACAAAACAATGTAAATCTTGGTGATTACTTTGCCTTTTCAACTGCAACATTTTCTTCTGCCTGCCTCCACCTACCTCAAAGAGGAACACTCCTGGCAGCTACATCATACTAATTTTTTTATTTAAAAGCTATAATGATTTTGGCTGCCTGTCAGAAGCCCAACTCCTGAATTGCAAAGTAGAACTGAACAGGAAACTTCCTCGTGAACCTGCTCTTACATGGAGAATGATGGAATGAATTCCCACTTTCCAGCGGTTAAGAGAATGCATGGGAGGAAGGGTGGGCGAAGTGTGGTGCTCCGTTAAGGCAAACTCTGCCACCTCCTGGCCACAGCAAGAGACAGCAAGCTCGCTTCAGACAGAAGATACTAAGAAATGTAATTTTCGTACCCTGCGAGGCAAGAACTCAAAGAGCTCACTCTGCGTGGTGCTTAAACAAATAAATTACTGCAGGGGAACTTACTCTCAAAATGAACAATTCCATCAATCTGATCAATAAATCCATTCATGCGACCCTCAGTTATCATCTGAGATGCTATCTTTTCTGCCTGAAATAACAGAAGAAAGATCTTAGAAACTTCTTCCACTCTGAAACAAGTTTAAAATTATTAAGACTTAATAGTCCTTACGGGTTTTTCAACATCTCTCACATGCTGAGGTTGGGGACCCACCAACAACATGAATTATGAAATGATTAGACATACTATCAGTGGATCTAACTCCTCTATTGTTCATTCCACATCGTGTACCTTTCCTTCTCATAAGGTGTGCTAGATACTTAATCTTCCTCATAATATATTATTTCTTAATATTTAACTTGTTTAGCTAATATTTACTACAGCTGTTTTCTCATGTCTCTGATGCTCCTTGTTTTTACAAGATGTAGAAAACTGATACCTTAGCTGCAGGGATCTCTAGTAATGCTCCAAGCTCTTCAAAAGTAATGTTATTGTAAAGTTTGCTTGCTGATAGTAAGTTGTGCTCAATAACAGCTCTGTCCAGGATACTGGAACCTTAGGGGTTAGACGAGGAAAAAAAATCCATTACTGTAAGATTAAAATATTTGGTTTATACTGTAGAGCAAATGGAAAACAAATGGGTTATGTGTGCATAAGGTCCAGATTCATCTGTCTTGCATCAATGTTCTGCTATGGAGAGGAAAGTGAACAAAAAATGGATGGTGGATAATGTGGTTGATTTTAAGACAGGCAGCTTAAACCCTTTTATTTAATTTATAGCAGAGCCCTTGGTTTTCCTACAACACTCAGCATCAGAATTGAGGGAGTTTCACCTTCTGTGATCAGTCCCTAGCTTGCCAAATGGAAAGACCATCACATTTCTTTTATTCATTACAGTACTTAAAGGTAAAATTAACCACCCCTTACTATGCTTTTATGATGATAAACCTTCCTGTAATTTCTCTCGATTTAACAATTTAACTCATTTGCCCTTTAACCTTCAGTTGAAGATAAGCATGTTATTAAATACCAACTAACCTGCATTCTTTAACTTACATGGACAGCCACAAATTGACCCAAGGAAAGGATTGCAGCTTATTGTTAGTAAGCACCTTTAATCAGTTTCCACCTCTGTGGTTGCACAGTTGTTTATTTGTCCTTAATCAATGAGCACTGTTCATTAGGAAGGGTTTCCTGATTAAGAGATGCTTTGTGCTTATGTATTTTTCCACTTCAATACTCTTCTAATTCAGAAAATTGAGACCAGAATGTTTAAGATTTCAGTGAAGTCACTACTTCACATATTCCTCACTGTTAAGAAGTTCCAAGAACAGAGCTAGTATGTCACTGAAACAGATCAGAAAAAGATTTAGAGAGTGCGAGGTCCAAGTCACCTCCTCCAAACAAGTCAGGAAGCAGTTCAAATAAATTTATCATTTGTACAGATCATTTACGGCTTCATGCATATCACATGTTTCTAGGCATTCTATTTATAACAGTGCCTTAGAATTCGAGAAGTTCAAAAGGACAGAGACTCAAGGTATGAGGCAAGGTTATAAACCCTGGGAGGTTGTCAGTGAAGAGTATTGTACATGGACAGAGAAAAAACGATTTCACAAGTTATCTAGTAGAAGAATATTTCAAGACCTTAACAGCCAATCAGAAAGATCAACTATGGCTAAGAAGCTTTACTATTAAACTATACTGAGGGTAACATGCTGGGAAATAATTTTTAAATAACCATATAAGCAATACTAAATTCTTTTCCATCAGACTTCTTGACTGCATTGGGCAAATCTAACTCCTGTGGATGATAGATCTAGCATTACAAGGCTTTAGAGAAATATGTACCATCAGCTGTAGTTGCTTTCTGGTGAGGCATCAGCATAGCTGCAAACTCTTGCAGTTGATTTCCACGAATAATTCTGTCAAGATACATTTTCTCCAAGATCCCATAGGCTGCCAGCTGCTGGCATCTCTCATCCTTGAAGAGTGTAGCAAGCATGCGAGAACGCTGTTGTCCTAGGAAAGTCAAGAAGAATCCTCCTAAATGATCACCAAAGTACTGAGTATTTAGAGGTAAACAACAGAGAGTTATGATTTTTTCCTAATAAATGTAATTAACCAACAAAGCTCTACCAAAGAAGAAACTCTGTTGTGTTCAGTTCAAAAACAGTTTGCTAAAACACTGACCATCTTTTGCATCTTTAGCCAAGATGCCACCTTATCACTAGCGAAGACACAGCTGGAACTAATCCAACTCTGAGTTAACAGTATGCCAATAGGCAGTTCTGACACCATGTTCACAATTCTGGATTCCTCACCAAATCTTAGTGACAAGATCTCTCCGTGCAAGTAATGCATAAGCTGACTTGCTTCACGGGATATGAAATACCTATGTTGTGTCTTTCATACAAAAATGTACCATGTATTTTACCTGCTGATGCCAAAATAGTACAATGCAAAGCATGCTTTAATGCCTCCAGTCGCTCAGTTTCATGGACTATGCTCTTATAGGACAGCTCATTGTATCTTTGGGCAGCCTCAATGAACTTTCTTCTGTAATCAAGAACTCGAGCATAGCAAACCTAGAAAGAAAATATGTCTCAGAAAAAAATAACAGGGGTGGCTGCATAATATAGGGGTGTATAAATTGCCACATTATCAAGTGACAGCTCCCATAAATATTGCTTTACTGCATCTTAGGGAAATCTGTGTCTTTGAATTACTAGCTCAACTTGCAAAGCCCTTACTAAAGCATCAAGGAAAGGAATTGAAAGTGCATTTCCCAGCGCTATTCACATGTTAAACACTGCAAATGTCTAAATGTCAGAAACTAAGTAAATGAAATATTGTACAGCTGACACCGTACTTACATAAACTTCCCCTTCACTACTGACATTGACAGCTAGCACTTATGTAGCAATTTGTACGTTTCAAGTGTTTGCTTTTTCCTTTCAGTACTGTAACAGCATCTGATCTTTCTTCTCTCCCTTCCTTTAAGCTTTCTAAATGCTTACAGAAAATATTTACATTTCCAACTGAGTGCATGCTTTAAAACATAGAGTGGGAGAAAAAAAAGAAAAGGAAAAACCAACAAACCAAAACACACCCCCCACCACTCCCCCCGAGTTACAGCTCATGAGCTTGTGGCACATCTGCTTTGTGCTGTAGAATTTTAAACACTACCACAACCTCCTGATTAGTACTGTCACACTGTAGTTACCACTGCTCATCCCAGTTACTAAAATGCTTTGAGAAATCAGTGTATGAACTATGTACACAGTAAACCCACAAAAGGTTAGAAATTACTTCATTACATGAGACTTAAAGCTACTTTTATGGATGGGACCTACTACTTAATTACATGGGGGAAGGGGAAAGTTTCCCTTGTTCCTAATATTGGATGCAATTTATTTCCCTACTTAGATTTACAGACAACAGTGGAGGCAAAATTTTCAACAATATTTCAGACACTTTGAAGCCTAAGTTTTATTTTCAATAATGCCAGTAAAGCTGGCATTTAAGTAACCTTTGCAGACTTATCTTCAAATCATAAGGAATGAGCTGTTTAATTATTGCTAAGATGTGGCTCTCAAGCTCCCAAAATCATCTAGAAGCTTTTCCCTTTGTCTATTTTCTCATTATGAAAGTTTTATCAGCACTGTATAAAAAATCTCTATGTGGAATCACCTCCCTTTAGAAAGAGAAAGCAATAAAGCAAGTTAGACAACCTTATAATGGATTTGCAGCTGTTCGTTAGTTGATTCATTCTGAAGCAGGGAAGCTCGATTAATATAAGCTTCTGCTTGAACTGGGTCATCATCCTCCAGATACAGCCTGGCAATTTTCAGGTAGGTCTCCAGTTTATAATCTACATTGTACTGTCTGTAGAGAAACAGAAAAGCAAGTACTCAGAGTCGCTCCACAACTACCCTTGCTCTTAGCTGTTCTAAACATATATTATGATTCTTAAGCACTTGGCAACATTTGCTTTACCTTGCTTTCTTCGTCCCCTAACAACAAAATTAGTATGCTCTGATCAGGGTAAGGAAATTTGAGATGATTGCCAATATAGAACTGGCTCCTACGAACACCAACAGAAATAATGCTGTCCATCAAGAGACAAATGTACACTCTAATAATCTGGTTTTAGTGGACTGGTCTTTTAAGTCACTGACTGCTTCAGTTAAGAAGCAATCTTCAAGTGGAACAAATAGGTGCAAAATATGCAAAATATGCAAAAGCTACAGCAATTCCTTCTACATGTAGAGAAAGAGGATAGAAAAGACAGCCAAAGAAAAGTAACAGAAAGAGTTCTAGACTTAAAAAAATCCAACCAATCCACAAAGAAACAAAACACCACAAAATCCCTCAACTGTATTTGTTAATATCCAATTTCAAATTATGTCTTCATTGTGAACTGTAAAGGCAAACACATGGAAGAACTGCCACCTTTCAAGAACCTTCCAATAACTTAGAAGCAGTTTTGTGAAATACTATCAAAAAGGCTGTTTATCAAGAAGACTAATAAACATTGCGAAACTTCCAGCGCAGTATTTTGACCCACTAAACATGCCGTCACATCAAGCTATGCTTTTGTCATCTGACAATAGTTCCGTCATCAGCTACTGAAACTCTGGGATAATATGCAACCCCAAAATTCTCACTCACTGGTCTAGTTAAGTACAAAGGGAGCAAATATATTTAACAATCCAGAACTATGTCTAGCACAGCACTTACTTTTGCCCTGTTTCCAAAGGGATCCCCACCAATACTTGTGCTGCATTTCTCCAGTCTTCTTCTTTCTCATAGATTGATGCAAGATGTTGCCTTATTGAAGCGACCTCAACAAAAACAAAAGTTATAGCAAACGCTATAGAAGTTGCACGGTTCTGTATTAACCTGCACAGTATTTGTTCTTGTTCATGAATCCCCTCAACCAATACCCTAGCTCCACAAACACAGCAACCTGAACACACACAACTCTTCCCAAATGGGAAGTTCCATGTGGAACTCCTGGATCAAACTTCAATACCAAGCTTTTTAAATATGAGTCCTGGTTCAAAGCATTTCCACTTAAGCTTGTGACAAACTAAAAGGAATTTATCTTCAGGGACTGATAGGTATTAACCTTTTATAAAGCTTTTAAAAAGATGAAATGAGGCTTTCAAGAACTGGAGCACCAAGATTCACAAGCCATTTCTTGCAGTTATACCTCATACCATGCCTGTAAGATATGAATGAGGTGAGCTACGATTGGATCCTAATGCAGAAACTTTTACTTTGTAGAGTACCTGTCAGGAGGTACAATATCAGTGCTTATAATCTGGGTTTTACAAGAAAAAGTGTGGGTAGAAAAAAAAGGAATCATCTGATGTCTTGGATTTCATTTATGCATAACCATTTTAACATATAGGCAAGCATGTTCAGTTAATACTTAGAGTAAAAGCAGCCTAAAAAGATAAAAGATAAAGAGAAGCAAACACAAATCATGACAGAAACTGCCTTGCTTTTCTTCTCAAGTGCTAGCTCCTAAAGGCTTTTTATGTAAACATCATCTGTAAAAATTCTCAGATGATGGTGAATGCTCACATAACAAAAACTGAGGACTGAACTGAAAAACAACTGCTGCACATTCAGTAGTTAACTAGAACCATGACTCAAAAGAACATTTTTTTCTAGTAAAATTATTATGGCTGAAATGCACACATATTTACTTTGAAACAAAAACTATTTGTCAAGATGATTCTCTCTTTACATAACCTGCCTGTTCCTTTAGCTGTGTAAAACGCAATACAGTAAGAACCAGTACGTCTCTCAACAGTACTCCCAGTAGCTCAAGCATTGTTTCATTGTAAGAGGCCGTCTTCCTGTAGCAGAGGAATTAAATGCTCAGCATCCTGATGAAGTGACAAAGTCTGTACTCTTTGCAAGGTCCGAAATACTCTCTACATTTAGCTCAGGTTTTGCATGTACAGGAATGCAAAACTCGACTCTAAGTAGGAACATTTGTTTTGAACAGTTTTGAAGACTTAAAATCATAAGCAGATAAGGGGAAAAAAAAACCCAAAGCCAAGCCTGTGAACAAAAAACTTGTCGTTGATCTCTCACCTGCTCTTCAAATGAAATAACTCTGGGCTGTATTTTTTCCAAGGTGAAGTGGTAAATTTCTTTGGCTGTGCTATCAGGAAGACTTGGAAGATGTGTACAGAAGTCTGTCAGTAGCTGACGTGAGATCACTAGACTGACATTCTCGTTCACCACTGGTTCAGAGACGCATGGAGGAAAAACACAAGATAGATGCAATGCTTGTCAGTTCCTTCACTGTAAGCAATAACTTGCTTTTAGATTAATTTTGAGTAGTTCAAGTTTTTAAATCTGTATCCATGTGAAATTTGGGGGGTTTTCTTTGGTTTTTTAGAGAGTGAGGGGTTTTTTTCTCTTCTTGGAAAGTTATTTACACTAGAGGTCACTAGAGTTCTAACCCAACAGATAATTAATTTCTCACTTAGATTCATAGTTTAGAGAGATGTTTCATTCTGAATCACTGTTCTCAGTTGCTGAAACATCTTGGACAAAATAAACCATTAGGCTAAATTCCACTAAGTTTATTCTTAACTTTAAAAAATGGTAACTGGTATAATTTATAGACGTATACTATTAGCCAAAAATCTAATACAACACAAAAAGACCCCCACACTATCATTTCCTCTTGACAGTTTTTCAAACCAATTTGAGATGGGAAAAGAAGGGGGTTGTTAGTTTAAGTACCACCTGGGATTCAGTATCAATTTTAGCATTTAGGAGACTACTTGATGTTTTCACCTTCTGACCCTATCACACTGACAGGCTAGAAAGCTGTTATCACTTGCAAACCTTACAAGCCCATTCTCCCTAAACTTCTGAATGTGGTGATGATGGTTCCTCCTTTAGTTGTGTTTGAGTTCCAGTAGGACCAAAATACCACTTATTTAGGTAGCCTCACATAGAGGTAACAAATATGCAATCCTACAGACCTCTGGCCTTCACTTAGTGTGCAATGACCTACACTAGATGCACTTACTTGCTTCTACAAAAGCTTTCAAAGCTTCAAGTTGTTCTGCACCCGACAGCTGAATGGCTTTTTCCAATATTTGACGATATCTGTCCACAGATTAAAAAACATTAAAAAAAAAAAAATCACTCATAGGGCACATTTTTTCACTAACAAGTTCTATTTCTTTTATTATTTTCTATGTCAGAGCTCTACTTATACTTTTATTTTCTATATTCTTGAGGTAGCAATTTTCTCAAGTGTTTTTACTCAAATGTCAGGAACATTCACTTGGAATTGGTATCTCAGACCTAGATTCTCAGATAACCTAGTTAATTTTTTTCTTATCTAAGAATATATATTTAAATTTTAAAGTTAAAAAAAGCAATCATGTCCCTACAATAGTGCACAGAAAGAGTAATGAAAACTACATTACTCAGGGATTAATAAGGTTAGTCAAATGTTCAAAATGCCATACTCAATGAGAATAAGAAAGAGTGTTGGGAGTAGGACATAAATAATGTTATGGCCACTTGACATGAGCATAGGCACAGGCTCTGCATTTTTAAGTGTTTATTCCTGAAAAAAATGACAGCTCCAGTTTTCACGCTTTATAAAGCTAATTCACTTTGCCTGGGCCATAACCTCAGCATGTGCCACACTGGTTAAATACTATATTCATGCCGAAACCACATTTTGAGAGGATCCTTGCCAAGTTTTTACACGGAACTCTTAAAAGCGAAGCAATTCCTTAGATAATAAGCAACTGGACTGGGGAAGAATTTCTGTATACTGACCGACATCTGATCGAATTCTCAGGGGAAAGAAAATGTACAAGACACATTGCACTGTGAGTAGCTCAAACCCCAACGTTTGCCATCCAAAATACCCACACTAATGAAAATAAGAATAATGGGGTTACTGACATATCTACAGAAAACAAACTCCCTGGCCTATCAGTTTCGCGCAGCCGACGGGCATGCAGTCGAGCGCTGAGGTGCTGCGGGCACACACGAGGTTGCTAAGCCCCCAAGCCTATGCCGGAACACCGCCAGCACAGAGCAGATCGTTGTTACAAACGATAAATAAACAAAAGATGACAGAATCAAGAAGTGAAATCTTTCTCTCTTCTATTGAAAGAACTGCGGCCATGGGGCAAGAGCCGCCTCGCCCGCCCAGGGACTGGCAGCCTCCTTTCCACCTGTCCCCGCCCCCAAGGGCCGCTCGCCCCCTCGCCCTGCCGGTCGCCGCC
>JANHGB010045332.1:32523-43720 GCA_026283785.1 Coracopsis vasa | reverse complement strand
GCGCTCGGCGGCTCCTGCCCGCCGATGAGGTGAGGCCCCGGGGGTCGGGCGGGGGGAATGATCGCGGCGGGGCAGGCGGCAGCGGCGGACGTCGCCGGCGTCGTGCGATTCCAATGGTGGCGGCTGCTGGGGCTCGCCTCGCTGGGCCCGGGGCCGGAGGGCCCCAGTTCCTTTGGCCTACGGGACACCGCGTCGGGCGGTGGGGAGCCTTCGGGGCCGGGCGCTCCCAGATTCCCGGTTGTGGCGGCGGCGGGACGCGGTGGCAGCTGGTTTAGGGCCGGAGACACTCTTCTCGCTCTCTACGGTTACCTGAAAGGAGGTTGTAGTGAGATGGGGTTGGTCTCCCCAGTAACAAGTGACAGAACAAGAGGTAACGGCCTAAAGCTATGCCAGGGATGGTTTATACTGGATATTACGAGCAATTTCTTCACCGAAGGGTGGGCAGGCATTGGAACAGGCTGCTCTGGTCAGTGGTGGAATCAGTGTCTCTGGAAGTGTTTATAAACTGGATAGCCGAGGCACTTAGTAACGTGGTTTAGTGGTGGCCTTGGCAGTCCTGGAATAATGGTTGGACTTGATGAGCTTAAAGGTCTTTTCCAACCCCGCTGATTTTTGATTTGCCGGTGTAGGTCGTTGGAGGGACCAGACTGCCCCCAGAGGACCTGCCAGGGCTGTGCTGGACTTGGACCAGGGTGATGACGACCTTCCTTTCTCTGCGGGGATGCTCGCTCAGGCTCTGCTTGCAGAGTGGGTTGCAGTGTCTGTTTTCCACACTTCTTAATTCTCCCAAGTACAAGGATGTACCTGTGCATTCAGTGTGCTGCAGCACAGCTGAGAGCAGCTGTTGAGTTTGAAGTGAATTTAGCTGGACTGTCTTTTGGAATAGTCCCTGCTTCTGTTTTCATCAGTCTTGTTATGAGGTATATTGGCGACCAGAATGTGTTACTAATTATTTGTGGCTTTGCCTTTGAAGCACATCGTGTACTAATTACGTAATGCTTGGGATGGAGGTTTTGAATTCTGGAAAGCACTGTGGCATTGAACAAGATTGTGAACAGGAGGAAAGCTCTCAGACTTAAGACTTAAAGTGAAGAAAGAGCAGATATTTATATGGTCTTCCATTAGGTTCATCCTTCTGAACAGTTGCTTGAGGTATATTGCAATTATTGTAGAAAATACTGAATATAGAAAAGTAATTTAAAATATTCTTTGCAATGTTTACATAATGCTGGCAGTAACAGGCAATGTCCTTTGTGTGTGGTTAGCTTATTCACAATAGCTTTGGCTGATTAGAGACAAGAAGAACAACAAGATATCAGCTGAGTATTTATTCTGTTAAGGGAATCCTTTTGTAAAATAAAATGCATTAGACTTGTCTTTTTTTTTCCTCAAGATGCCTAGTTTACATATGTGTCAGCAAGTGGTTACATATTTTGTACAGACTTGTATCAACCTACAGGCAGATGTAAGGCTGTATTGCTCTGTAGGTCAAGCACTTTTAAATGTTGGCTTTGAGAGTGTATTAGAAAATAGAGCCTAGATTCTCAAATGGGTTTGAAAGTACTTCATACTTGTTGTAATGCAGTAAGTTTCAAAAGTTTGTTATTCAGGGTTGATTGTTCAGATTATGTATCCAGAACTATCTGTTGTTTGACTTGCTTATACTTCTGTGATATCCAAACTCAGATAGTTTGTAACTGCATGATCTGAATGCTTCAGCTAGAATTCTCAAAAAGCTTTAACTGGTTTCGTATTTGGTATCTGCTAACCACAGGAAAATGGAGTGTGGCAGTCAGATTTCAGTGATATAGACATTGTTGTCTCATATGTTTGGATATAATTTCTTTTTGGTTTTGAAAAGCAGTCAAAGCCTCTTAGGTTCTTTTCCTTACACTTGTTGAAAAAATAATGTTGGGGGGGAGTAAGGTAGATTGGAGGTGTTTGGTTTGATTCTTGCTTCAGCAATGAGCTGTGCTTTCTTATCTATCACTTGGCCTGCTTGTGCTTCTGTTCCCTTCCTTTGCTACAGAGGTAGTGCTTTCTTCATGTGCTGTTAGAAGCACATCTCAATGTATGCTACAATGATGGGATTCATAACAAGCAACTAGGAAACAAACTCAGGGTTCTGGGTGGTTTTGTTGGTTAATTGTTTGATTCTGTTGGGGGTTTTTGATGCTTTTTTGGGGGGAAGGTGAGTTGGGTTTGAGTGTTTGGTGTTTTTTTTGGGGGGTATTATTATTATTAGCTGAAGGATCACCCAACAAGAACTGTAAAACATTTCTTGAACTCTTGATTCAAGGGCTTATATTTTGCCAGGCTCTACATTTGAGTGGCTTCCTTTCTGCAATTGCTGAGAGAACTGGTAAGCAGCTGTTATGATTTAAACCCAGCCAGCAACTGAGCACCACACAGCCACTTTCTCCTCCTGTGGGAGTGGGGAGAGAATCAGAAGAGTAAAAATGGCAAAACTCATGGGTTGAGGTAAAGACAATGTAATAGGTAAAGCAAAAGCCTTGTACATAAGCAGTACAAAACAGGGAATTCATTCGCTGCTTCCCATCAGCAGGCAGGTGTTCAGCCATCTCCAAGAAAGTGAGATCCATCGCTTGTAACAGTTAGTTGGGAACACAGTCACTATAACACTAAGCATTCCCTGCTTTGTCCTTCTTTCTCCAGCTTTATGTACTGAACATTATGTCATGTAGTATGGCATATCCTTTTAGTGAGTTAAGGTCAACTGTCCCAGCTGTGTCCTCTCCCAGCTTTTTGTCCTGGCGGAGTGAGGTGAGAAGCAGAAAAGGTCTTGACTCTATGTAGGCACTGCTCAGCAATAACTAAAACATCCCTTGTATTTTCATGACTGTTTTCAGCACAAAAATCCAATACATAGCCCCATACCAGCTACTGTGAAGAAAATTAACTCTATCCCAGCCAAAACCAGCACAGCAGCATGTGTCTTTCAGAACAGCTTGTGACTAGGCTTGCCCACTTGACAACATTAGAAAACATGGAAGTTTTTCTTGTGCAAGACTGCTAGAGTAACCCTTTGATCTGTGATGGGGGTGCATAGCTAGATGATGCAAGAGGTTCAGGTTTCTCATGTTCCAGATCCAGATGTAGGTTAGTGGTTCCTTAACTCTTCCAACTTGTGTGTCATTCCCCTTTACAAGCCATGTTACTGCAATTGAACATGTTGCTACCCACATGAGGGTTATGTCCTTGGTTTTGGTCTCTGCTCTGATCTGTCATACAAGTTCAGCCATCTCTGTGATCTGGCTGGGCTGTTTTCTTTCTTTGGAGTAACAGCAGTTTCTGCTATGGACTCGAGAAGCCAATCTGAAGAATGCTTTAGCAACGTTTTTAAATGAGTCTGTTGCTGTGAGAAGTTTTTTGGGTTCTTTTGATGGTTGGTTGGTTTAGTGTTGGAGTATTTTTTAGCATTTATATCAAAAAGTTCACAGTGATCTCAGGTCTGCTTACATTCCTTAATCTGCTCTTTCCCCCAAAAACAAAAGTTCTGAATGAAACAGGAGACACAATCTGCAAGCAAGTGAAAACTTTCTGGTTTAAAATCTAATTAAAGTGTCTGGGCAGAGCTTTTCTGACAGTTTTTGTAGTTCTGTACTTGATGTCAATGTTTTTTTCTAATTTTTAGTCTCTGATATATTTGGGAGAAGATGTGGCTATGCACTGCTATAATCCCATGTGTACTTGTTACTGCTTTGCTGGTGAGGAAGGTTGTTCCTCTCTTTCCTGACAGCTTCTTCCTTTTCCATGCTTTCCCCTTCTGTTCTGCTTTGTAAGCACTTAAGTAGCTACACATAGACCACATTTAAGGACTGATCTGTATTAAAACAAACCTGGCTTATGTCTAGGTTGGAGTGAGTGAATCAGCACAAAATGGCCTGATGTGTTCTGCCACCAACGAGAGTTGGTTGTACTCTTCCCCTTTCCTGTGTGCAGGGAGTAGAAATGCCAAGCTGGGACAGGAGGGGGAGGTTCCTGGGTTTCCCCAGCACTATGACCCACATGGATTGTTGGCTGCAATGTAATTCCTTAGTGCTGTTTGGGTGCTTATAGACTTTGAACTGAGATACCTCAGCACACTGATCTACCAGAATTGGCTCACTACTTTGTGGGGTAGTTTTCTTCCAGGGTTGAACACCAACATCAGCAGTGTGGAAGAAGTGGCCTGTGACAGCCTACAGTTTGGTTTGGATGTCTAGCTTTAATCCAGCTTGGTTCCTTCATCTGAGCTGCCTTTGCATCTACATAAATGTTTGCTAGCATAAGGAGGAGTGAAAATGTTTGTATGGAAATGAACAAGCAGATGCCAAAGGAGGACAGGAGAGCTTTAGCAGTAGTGCTGGCTTAATACACACAGGGAATTGGAGTATAAGGAGAGTAATGTTGCTGATCATGTGCACGCAGTGTTCAAAGTAGCAAAGGATGCTTTTTGAAATAACAGTGCAATAAAGATATTGCTAGGATGTTTTTCACAGTGAAGCCTAAAAAAAACTTAGCAGGTGCTTATTTTATTAGTATGTAATTACCAGTTTGACACAGAAAGTTTCTTAGTTGATAGTTTTCCTTTTAGAATTGCAGTAGAAGCTTAAATTACCCCAAACTTGCCAAGGGAAAAAGAATTTCCACACAACTGATATGTGGGCAAGTGGTTGGTTAGTTTGGTTGGGGTTCTTTGGGTTTTGTTTATGGGTTTGTTTTCTTTTCCTACATCATTCTTTAAAAGGAAACAGCTGACACCTCTATTATAAACATGACAATAGTGACATGAGCATGATTTTTCTTCCCATAGAGAAGAAACAAACAAAAAAATGCCAACAACAACAAAACCCTAAAACTTTAACTGTGTAATATAAAACTCTCATGTCCATATCACTTGATAGCTATTACGTTAATCACCTTGCCTGTTCCTCTGATATGCTGTTCACAGTTGTATGTATGGTGCATCACATAGGGAGTGTTCACTTAACAGAATGTGGAGTAATAGGAAGGGAATGGTGTGTGTTGCTTGAGCGAATTATGGTTGCCTTGGGAACTATTACTTTGAATTTTGAAACTATAGATGGTTAAATTTGCAGTAAAGAACACCTGGTATTTTCTTAGTACTCCTTGTAACTGATGAGAAAAAGGCAGGATACTTGCACTAGTTATGTGTTGAGCATTTGATAAGGAGTACAGTTGGCTTTTTTCCTTGCTATGGTTTGCCATTGGTATTGTATATGATAAACCTAGAACCATGATCCTCTGGGAAGCGTGCAAGCAAACTGCCTCCATACCTTGTCTTCTGCAGAGAATGGGAAAGAGAGTGGAAATTATTTTGTCGGTGTTCCAAATGCATATTTTGTTAATGTGTTAAAGTGATCTGTTTTCATTCTGCTATTACATGTTCAAACATGGTGAGTTTACAGTCTTTGATGATTAAGTTTTCCATTTTTGTGGAGCTTAGCTTTCTTATGGATTAATCTTTTTTTGGTTTAATGATATGTATTATTTTAAGGCATTCTCCAGCTCAGTAAGCTTAAACAAAAGACTCTCTGTTAAAAAAAATGCAGTGCTGAGTGATTTTGTAATTCTTTGGTTTACAGCAAAACAAATGTTGCAGTTTTAGAGACAAAATGTAGAGTGTCAGAGAGTAAAAAAAAATTGTAATGCATAAAATGAATTACACTATTTTACCCATTTTTGAAATGGGACCAAAATTTAAGAATGGCGCTTAATTAGGAGAATTGTAGTACAGTAAGATCACCTGTGTGCAGTTGTGGTCTTTCATTTGATTATACGTCAGCAGTAAAGGACGGATTTTGGGTATGTATATGTTTCTATGAAGGCTTTTCTAGCAAATGAGAGAGAACGTGTCCAATGTCATGACTTTTAAGAACTGCATTTCCTATCTTTTTGTGCCGTTGATCTTTGAATTTCAGCTTTCTGGAATAGTTGATGTGTGCTTGTATGTACTTGGCAAAAAGGAATGGGAAAATGCAGCAAACAAGGAAATGAGCTAGTATTTTCTTTGTTTTGGTTATAAAATGACCCAATAAAATTATTTGTTTCTAAGATATGTTCCCCCTCGTACTCCCCTCGTTGAAATCATCTAAAGCAGACAATTGACCTTCCGTTTCTTAACTGTAGCTTGTTTCTGCTTTATATAGGTGGGTGTTCTATGTCACTTAGACTAGCAAGCAGTCAAGAATCTGTGGGAACCATGAACCTTGTGTTTTTATGTAGCGTATTCAGTCTTCTATTTGCTGGGTTAATGTCTGGAACGTTAAATGAAGAGTGTTTTTTTCCACTTGCGAAGAATAGTTCTGGTGCCAGTGTTGTGAACTGGCAGTAGCAGAGGTACCAACAAGGCTGTAGTCAATTCATCACCTACAATGATAGCAAAGGTTGTCACTTCTGTTTCCTGTGAAGAAAAAAAAATAATTGCATAGGATGCTTCCAGGAAAGAAATAGAAGACATGGAGGAGGGAGGCTACTTGTGAGTTTTTACTGTTATTACTGGGAAAAATAAGAGCTCATTTTCTCTGTTGAATAGGAAGGTGAGTTTTTGTGTCATGTCAGCAATAAGATACAGGTTGAATAAAATGCTTTCACAATTTGGATTTCCTGGATTCTTAACAAATATTCTTAACTTCTATCACTAATTGTTATATTTGCTTCTACTTCTAATGTTTGTGTATGGCTTCAAAATAAGCTTTATCCTTGAAAGAAAGTTATCTCTTAGTTGTCCAGATAATAAGAACCTAGACTACCTTCAACAATGCAACAATGCAGATGCTATACAATTTTCAGAAAGTTATCACTTAGAAGTTACATTGCTACTGCTTTGTTGGTTTTGATAGACTGTACAGTTTGACCCAGAGCTGTTTGGGTGCATGTCCCGAGCTGGATGCTGGTGGAACTTACTGAGACAACCTCTGATTCAGGTGTCTTCAGCTCATTGTTGGTATGTGGCACTTTAACATTGCATAACGATTGACTAGGTCAGCTGAGTCACAGCAGATAACCTGCCATGGCTGCAGGTCAGCTTCAGTGTCCCATTGTATATAACGCTGTTAAAGTCCAATCCGCAAAATTAAAAATTGGTATTTCACAAAAGCTTCTTTTGTGTATACAAATCAGTCTTAGATGTAGGAAAGAGGGAAGCTATAAGTTAGGTGATCTTACATTAAAAAAACCAACTTTTTTCATGCAGGAACACATTCAGGGCTTTGCATATGATTGTTTCTTCTCTTACTAATTCTGAGAATGAGATGAGCTCTCTGGATCCATTTCAACTCGGACAGTGTAGTGGTGACTTGTCCAACTGGTGGTAGAGCATGTTTGCCATGGAAGTCAAATTGTGGAGAGTATCCTCTAAGAACAGAAAGGGATATAGTGAACAGCATGGAGGGTGCATGCGAAGAACCTTTCCTTCTAGGTGATATTGGTATGCTGTCTGGAGTAAAGCATCTCCAGGAATAGAGTAAGATACAGTAAATAATCTGTGTTGCTTACAGGATTTTGAAGACAAAGGTTGGAAGAGATGGTGTGTGTCCTAGTCTCTGAAATGCTTCTCTGGCTAGTTCTCTCTGTAAGATTTTTTTGTGTGTATATGTTTATCCAAAAGCTTAACTGTTGGTTTTCTTATGTACACCTAGTGAAACTTAACCAGTTTGTGTTTCAGAAGCTCTTCAACCTTTTGTGTTAAAATAAATGAGACTTCAAAGGTCTGAGAAGCCTGCATTGGAAGTGGCCCACATGATTCTGTGATGAAGATTGCACTGAAATTCCAATTTCTCCTATTGAATTGATCTCTTGACTTAAAATCTTAATGTGGAATTTCATTCCACAGAAGTCAGTCAGCTATTGCACGATTCTGGTTATTTAAATAAGCTTTCCCCAAGAGGAATACAGAGGTGCTTTATCTAGAGATTAAAGTAGGAAGAAGGGGGTAATAGTGTTTTTTGGCATCTGAACCAAGTCACAGTTTGCCTGCAGGTGACCTATTTATTTAAAGCTCAGTCCTTCTGTAAGTAAATATATTCTCCTTTTGTTAAGTGTTGACACGTTTAAAGCCAGTAGAGCTGCTGAGATCTGCAGCTAGACACATGTTTATGGCAAGTTGCTGCAATATAACTGTTTGATCAGTTTTTGCTTTTCTTAAAATGCTCCACTGGACTTAAAAAAAAAAAAAAAAAAAAAAGCCAACTTAGATTTCTACAAGAAGCTTAAAAAGCAATACTGCCCATAATAGCTTTCACTGCTGTCCATAGCTTGACAGCACTACCCTGAAAGCATTACAATTTATGGTCTTAGATTTTTATCTGTTTTTCTTCTCTGTGCTGTTCTAACTTTTGAAAATAATTGTATGTTTGCATAAGACACGTAAGGAATGCAGTTTTTAGGGCAAAACATTTTTCTGTCTGATGTTAACATATGTTTTGGAAAGGAAATACCACACTAAGTGTTGCATGTGTTTTTGTTAGAATGAACTTCTGTATTGTACCTTCTGACTGGCCCGCACTACTGAGGTATACATGTAATGCACTGCATAGTCGTTGTGCTTCCTGATTTGCAGAGTCTCAATAAAATTGCTAGGCTACAATTCTGTTGTGATGAACCTTTGCTCATAAAATACAGTGCTTAAATGCACTCTTGCTGAAATTGCTGGCAGGAAGCCTAATCTTGAAAGGTGGCCAATATGATAACACCTGTCAAAAGTCTGTGGGGAACTCTGTATCAAGCCTATGATGGCAGTTTTTGTGCTTGTTTGTAAGAGTGTTCTTGGTGTGATATCACTGTGTGTTCTGAATTCTTCTGTGGCCCCACATTCGAGAGGCATTTGGAATTTGGAAAGCAAGGCTTTTGTTTCAAACTATATTTACAAGACCAAAATCTGTGTTTCTTGGGCCTAGTGATAAGTACTAAACACTTAGAGTTTGTTGGTTTTGGGGTTTTTTTTCTGTGTGGGTTGTTTGGGTGGTTTTTTGTTTTGGTTTTTGGGTTTGGTTTTTTTGTTGTTTTGTTGGGGGGGGGGGTTGGTAAGCTAAGTTTACTACATCATTTTAACTTCAGATTCTTAATGCTTTACTTTTGGCCTCCAAAACACTGCAGAAAATAAAATAATTTTACAGGTTATTTCTTTTGGTCTTACCACAGATTTTTCATAGAACATAAGGTTAGAAATGCTTCATTAAATGTAAGGGCCCTGGAATCTACAAACCCAAACACTGGATTGTTCACGACAGTGAGCACTTTCAGAATATGCTTTATGATTGTAAGAACACCAGTGCAGTTTTGGTTTTCAGCTTTAGTGCTACTGTATGTTGTGAAAAATGACTGAAATGGACATGCAAATCAAGGGAAAGGGTGAAGGGAAATGTTCTGGTTTTTTTATTTCTATTTTATTTTTAGTTTGCATGAGACTTGCTTGAAAGTAGAACATTGTTTCCAGTCACAGAAAGCAGACTGAACTGCTTTGAGGTGTTCTGCTGCAACGAATGTTTTTTCTAGTTCTTTTGTGGAAAGTTGCTATAAGTAAGGTGTGTGCTAAACAAGTGGTATTTAGGGCTTTAACTGTACCATGATAAAGTGACTTTCAACACTCCTTTTTACGAGATGTGTATGGAATCTCTTTATGTGGTCAGCAGAATGTATTTGTTAGTAGCTGGAACACAAGTGGCTATTCTGATCACTTGTCTATTTCTACCTTCTTAGCCTGGATATACCAGTCACTTGAAAAATACACACATATTGATGTTCTTTTATTTCTGCAGAATGTTGCACCATTAGATTGGCAGGCAGTGCTCGCATAAGAGTAATGCGTTTGCTCTTCAGCACACTCTGGAATTTATTTAGCACTGGTGAGGACTAGGACCTTAAAGGGCACTAAGTAGTTCTCAAGAAGCAGATTTATCATCAGTTTGCTGATCCTACTCTATCTTCAGAATGACATGGAAGTTGTAAGTTTTCAGCTTGCTGTGAGCCCCAAATAACAGATGTTTAAAGTGTGAACTGGTGATTGAGATGAGTATCTATGTATGAAATGTAGACATGGCTTGAAATGTAGACTGATATTAGTAAAATGGTATGGTTTTGCCCCCTACTTAATGGACATATAACTAGCATGTGAGAGCTATATAACAGCTGAGCCATGCATGGGAAAGTAGTTTGACCTTTAAGTAGCTTAATGTTCTAGATAGTAATGTTTCTGGGTGAATGCTTGGAATTTTGTTGGTTCTGGGGTTTTGTTTTGTTGTGGAGTTTTTTGATTGTTTGGGTCTTTTTCAGTAATACTAGTCAATACCTCACAATAGCTAGAATGTTCTTCTTTACTAAACTTGTTTGTAATTAATGGTACATTTGGGCAATGTAATATTTTCTTCTTGTGGTGAAAAGGGGTTATCCAATCTGGAGTTAGGTATTTGAGTGTTTTAAAATGCTGGTTTTTCTATTAAGTAATGCACTCACACGTGCGTGTAATGTAATTCAACCGTTTACAATTTGTATGACGTGCTGCTTTCATCAGGGACTTGGTTGTGATTTTTTTTATCTCTTTCTGTCTAGCTTCTGTTTTTCCTGGAAGGTTCTCTGTGACATGTGGGGATTTTTGGTGGTGTGCTATATCGAAGGTCTTTGCTAATTTGATTGTAAAAATTGCTTTTGTATTCAGTGCCTATAATCTAATTTCTGTGGTAGCATGCTGTGATTCATTCTATGTGAGAATTAATTTTGATATGAAGAAAACAGCTGCAGGTCACAGGATAGCTGAGTCTTAAGGTATGTTTGTAATAGTAGTTGTGGTGAAGAAAGAAGATGCAGTCATGTAGCGTGCATTGCTTCTAAAGCTTTGGGTATGATCAGCTAAAGATTTTTGTGGTGACGGCAGTGTATTTCTTATCAATATGTTGGTAAAACATTTCTGGTTTGAAGAAAATAGGAAATGAATTGTTGAAAGCATAAATAAAATATTATGTTTTTCTTTACAGCATACGTACGAAGAGCATCATCTCTTTGTTCCTCTTTGGGGTTTTTTTGGCTCCCTGTGTTTTAACTGTCAAAATTTTGTAGTGTTATATGTCAACGATAGCAATGTGGAAAGCTTAGTAACTGTTCCAGACTTGAATAATTGCAAGATGGTTTGGGTTCCCCACCCCCTCACCCCTCCCCATCCCCTCACCCCTCCCCATCC
>JANHGB010045332.1:2151-26416 GCA_026283785.1 Coracopsis vasa | reverse complement strand
GAAGTGAAACCTGTTGTTGGTGTCTCATCTTTGACTCAAGGAAATCAGCTGGTAAATACTGCATCCCAGCCTTCTGTTTTGCAGACCCAGCAATTAAAAACAGTACAGGTAAAGTGAGCTGTGCTGATGAAACATATTAAAAACAATTTTGTTGATGCAGATGTGGTCCATTTCCTTCACTGAACTGACACGTGGTTGCTTTCAGCTGTTGCTTTTATTCCTTATATTAACAAATACAATGCTACTATGCCTATGCTTTCATCTGTGGATGCATTTACCATTTTATGCCCTTTTACTTCTAGCTAGTGTCTAGAAACTTGGGATTTGCCTCTGAGAAAGTGAGCTATTAAAATTCAGTAAATTGAAGAGAATTTTCCCATTATTAGAATTTTATAAAAAATTTCTACATGCTTTCAGGAAGACTGAATTGAACCCTATATGCGTGTTCTTTATTCAAAATGTATGCTGCATTACTCCTTTATGAAATAGTAGCTTCTACTATTATATTTAGTTTTAAATAAACTCTCTGAAAAAACTTAGCAGTATTTGAAAAAGAACAGAAAAGTCAATCTTACTTGTCTCAAATCTAGTTAAGCTTGCTAACAGATAGTGATAGACTAGATGCTATTGTAAGATGGACACTTCAAGGTCTTGTCCTCAGTCTCTGGTATGGATCTTGAGATATTTGAAATCTCAGAATGTGCTGGGATCTGAAAACGTTTTGAAAAGACTAGAGTTATGACCCAAAGGGTCCAATTTTCATCTGGTATATGGCAAAGCTAAATGTGAGTGTTGTTGTTCTAGTTGGCAGTAAGGCAGAAATAAGACCTTGTGAAAGTGAAGGAAAAAATAGAACTTGATGCAGGTTATAATGGAAAAATATTTATTTTACTGTCTAAATGAAGTGAGAAATTAAACTGTAAGTATGCCTATAAAAACTAATTTGCTGTCCATGAAAAATGACAGACTTCTAAGCATGTTAGTAGCCGAATGGTAAGTTCCCCAACTAGCATTTCATGGCAAGCAAATGTGAGCAACTTTCAAAATGGTTTGTTTTTAAGCTGCAGATGATACCTGAACCAATTTCCTTTTTTTTTTGTTGCTACATCATACTTGTGGAAAACATGTTTATTAATGGCTGTTTAAAATATATCAATTTTCTCAAGTGACTTTTCATTTTTGTACCTTGATCATTAGTGATTTTGTTGTCATTCTAGCTTTCAAAAAAGTCTCTGCTCTGACTCAGAATATGAATGTTTAAGAGTGGATCAGTTCCTGGTTTTTGGCTTCTGCTACTCACTGCCAAGTGAGAAATACAGGAAACTGAGGAGAGTGACTTAGCTGTGATATGCTTTTGCTTGTGTGAGATTACCTGTGTCATCAGTGACTTGATGATTGACCTCTGCTATTTGTTGTTAGGAATTCTATAGCTTCCTTAATAGAAGCTGTTACAAATGGACTTGCATCTAGTTAATTGCAGTTTGAGTAAATTGGTTGTGTTGTGGTCTCTTATTAAACCTTCACTTGCATTTGCAAAACAGATTGAATTGTTAACACCCATCATTACTTTCCTCTTAGAGGAGAAAGTAGAAATGAAAAGCAAGGCAATGTTCAGTTGATTATGAGTACATGATACTGCAGGAAGATTATGACATTAGCACTTCCCAGACAGTGCTTTTCCCTGTTACAAATTATAGGGAAAAGTAAAGTATCAGAGGTATATATGGAGCTAGGTGTGAGATTCATGGTCTGCCGTATAATGAATGACATGCCTTGAGTCCCTGGCTTAGAAAATGAAGTTGAGCATTCACCCCATCGTCTTGGACATGCCTCTTAACCTTTCAGTGAGTAGAAAAAGGAAGCTGTGAATGCCTCCCTGACTCCCAATGGTCTTGTGTATCATATCTCTTATGGCTATGTGAATCAGGTATTTTGGAGAGAAGGCAGCACAGCAGTTGGACTTGGTGTTGAAAAGTGAATTGGTAGCAGATTAGTTGACAAAGAGCTCTCTTCAGTTCTACTTACATCAGCACTGTTGCAGGGGCTTTGCTGATCACTAGAAAAACTCAATTAGCCTTGCTCTAATTTAATTGTGACATTTGAAATCTCAGCACTTGAGAAAAGCTATAATTGATAGAGTTAAGCACATGTTCCTTGGAATCTGGCTTCTTTGATTACAATTTTAGAGGTATAAGGCTGTGAGGTGTAAAATATGACAGGGCCATGGGCTTCATCTTTATCCAGAGGTTTATTACTGTCCCTTGGCAGCTTGTCCTGATGTAGTTGAAACCACTGCCTTGGATGTGTAGCGAAAACTACTAGGCAAGTGCATCTGCTTTCAGCCTGTGGATCCTGCCTGTGTACAGGCTTATAAATAGTGATGTGCTTGCTGGTGTGCTACTTCAAGTCCAAGTGCATTAAGCAGGAGTTAAACCTTGCAGATGACTCTCAACCAGATTTCCAGACCCATTGCCATTGCTGTCAGTAAACTAGTCTAACTTGAACTTGTCTTGATGCGGTAACTGGCTCTGCATTTAGTAGTTATATATATATTTCCATAGTATTGTTGCTAACATGGCAAGACAACCGGTTGCTATCCCATCATTTTTGCTTTATGTCATCTTTGGAAAGTGACCTCATGAGCTCTATAGCCTCAGAGCAAACTCCTATTCCTAGCTCAATTTCTTAATTTTCTCTGAAGTATACTATTCTTCTATTTCTAGAGTCCATGATTTTTCGTATTATGCCAAATATATATTACATAGGGTGTGGTTACATGAACAAGCTTCCATGAGATCATCTAGGGAGTGCATTTATAGTATGTTAGCTCCTTTGTGGTAGCTGACTGTGTGGGTATTCAATCCAGCAGTAATGAAAGGTATGCATGTTCCTTTTTCTGTATGAGCGGAGCGTAATTTCACAACAGAAAACGAAGTCTGGCTGTAGAAACTTGCTAGTTCATCTTGTTCTGTGTAGAGTATTTAGGAAGACATGAATTTTTCCTTTGAGTAAAGGTGCTTGCAGAAAAACCTCTTCTGAAAGGGGAAGAAGGTTGGTGTGTTTTTTTAAACGTAATAATTTTCTTATGGGAGAGCTTGATGCCCCATGAAATATTTTTGCAATCTTAATTGCATGGGCAGAGAAATAATATTAAACTTCCTGTGATTAGTACAAGCAATGGCAAAGGGCTCTGGAGAACTTGCTGTTTCTGAAGTATCAGAGGAGCAGTCTGTCATCTTAATTATTTCCTCCGGTTTCTCCAGTCTGTACTGAAGTGGGTAGCAAGTTTCCCACTGATGCCTAGAAGGCTTTCACAGGTGGCTGGGGGGTTATAAACTCCAGTGGCAAAAGCTTCAGAAAAGCTGGCTTGGCAGCAAGTAAGGGCAGGAGTACATTGTCTGCACTTGTGAGCCAAGGGGCTATTTCTTACCTATAACCAACCCCATTTGAGTTTTGCCATGTTTCCTGAGCCCTGAGGAGACTCACTCATTTGTTAGAGCCCATTCTTTGTAGACAGTTTACCCAAAATGTAGGAGGCAATTTATCTGAGGAGGATATTGTAAGTTGAGTCTGAGGGAAGCAGGGCTACTTGCAGTGGCTTGGGATGATTAGTTTTCTTTCTGAAGTACTTCATGTTAACAGGTGACTAGTATTTTATATGTACTCATGTAAGTCATTTAAACATATTTATTGACTGTTACTGGGAAATGACTGCTGTTGCCCAGAGCTGGCTGTTGCTGCTGGTTGTTGATCATGTTCTGAGCCAGACTTTGCCCTTCCTTCAGAGAGTAAAAGCAGTAGCAGTTGAGTTACAATACCTTATGGCAGAGTAAGATGAATTTCAGCAGAACAAAAACCACAAATCAAGCAGATGAAATGTGGGGAATTTGTCAGAAATTAAAACTTATGCAAATTTACAAAAATATTTGCTGATAAAATGCCTGCTCACCTATCAGCTCTGTACTAAGAGAACTGAATCTTTGAAATGTTAAAATGGTGTTGAGTAAAATTTGCAGACTGGGCTGTGAATGAAGCTTCCTTCTTCAAAGAAGTTATGTCTCAAGGTTTTAGTTAATATATCTCCAAAAAGAGTGACTTTTTTGTTCTTGTTTCATTTTAAGCCTCGACTGTTATATGTTACCTATAAAGCAGCTAATGTGGCTTGGGTGCATCATTATTGTGGTAAATTACCTTCACCTGCCATGGTCTGAGTTTCCTCTGAGGACCACTTACTAGTACTCTTAACTGTGAAAAGCAGCACATGGTTTTCTTTAAATTAGGTCTTTTTTCTGTCACTGCCTGGTGTCAGAGCTGCTCATTGCTGTCTTCCCTTGGCTGGGCGCAGCTCAAGTGTGCAGAGGTGGTGTTTTCTTTCCGTGGCAGGCTTGTGGGATCCAGTGCCATAGCATGAGGGAGCCCTGGCTTCCCTGTGTTGTGAGTGTGCTGCTGAGAACTGAAGCAGCCTCATTTGCCCTCTTTGCCAGGCAGCCGAGGAATTCGTTATGTGCTACCAAATACTTCAAATGTTTTGGTGTTACTCTACTGTAAAGGAGGTGTTTCAGTCAGCAAATTCTATAAATAGAATAGGGTTTTTTGTAGGATACCATACCGTAACATTCAGCCTGCTCAATTGCTTCATTTAAGCACTTGCAACTTTTTCAGGCTGTCATCTCTATATCTTTACATGTCAGTGAGATTTCTCCAGTTTAGCTACTTGATTAACAAAGGTGGTTCTGTGCCTTTGGAAGGTTGCTTACCACGTGAATGCCCATGTCATGTCTCTCTGATATCACTTGAGTTGGAGGCTGGTGCCCCTGGGATGTGGCTGGGTTGTGTGGTGGAGGAGAAGCAGTATGGGCCTGACCTATGGGCTGGATAAGCGTAAGCTTCAGTAATACCTTCCAGTACTCACCTGGATTCAGGGAGGATCCTAGTGATAGTCTGCATTGGCAGGCAGCCTTTGCAGTTATGTAGAAACTATTAGGATAAATGCATCTGATAGTTAATTTCTGACAGTGTGGAAAAAGGGAAAAAAGTTTTAAGACTTTTAAGACTAACAAAATCCTGCTTATAGAAATTTCAAGTTAATCTCACATTAAATTGCATGTTATGTGCTCCTGGGCCAGCTGTGTTTCAGGAGACTGGATCACAGAAGTTAGAAAAAAAAAAAAAAAAAGAAACCCTTGTACCTAGATGTAACTGATTTGTTCTTGACCGGTGAGTACCCAAAACTTTCAGGGGCTGATGATCCACATATTTTGAGAACTGCTTCCCCATTTTCAGGGTAGAAGTGTGCTGCTATGTCAGTATAGGCCAAGAGATGTTTCAGACCGCTAGCTGTCATATTTAAACAACTTAAGGAACAAATTTTGTCCTGCTTGGCTAAAAAGTAGTAACTTTTACAGTTTCAAATATTGAGAACTGTGCTTTTGAAGAGGTTTGCACAGAGAGATATCTTAGAAAAAAAGATGTAAGGGATTTGGCTATCCTGCTTTAGTGGCTAATTTTCTAAAGTGGTGTGGATGATATCCTAGTTCTCTCCATAGTGAGAAATGGAGGCGAAATGCGAGATAAGCAATTATTCTAATTATGTGTGCAAGTGTTGCCCTTTCTATTTTCTGATGTACTTGACAATGCAATAATTCAGATCCAAAATGCTCAAGTTACTTTAGATTATTTTTTCGCCCTCTATCTTTCAGATTGCAAAGAAGACCCGAACCCCAACTTCTGGCCCAGTGATCACCAAGCTGATCTTTGCAAAACCAATCAATAGCAAAGCTGTTACAGGGCAGACCACTCAAGTGTCACCAGTCATTGCAGGTTGTACTAGTTTGACTTGTTTTGCTTTACTGTTTTTTAAAAGCTGTTCAAAGAGATGGTGACTGTAGAAATTTTTCTGTCTCAATGGTTTTACTGCAGTTTCTGTTGAAGTGCCTCAAGCAATTGGAGGGGGTGGAAATCAGCAGAGAATTTGTAGGTAGAAGCAGATAAATGTAGGTTTTGGTACCTTTACACTTATTTAGAATTATCTTTGTGGTTGTGGAATTTGATCATTTTGCTTTTACTGTAGGATGGCTTTAGTTTCCAAATCTTGGGGAGGAGAAAAAAAATACCAAAGAAAAGGCTAGACAATAAACAGAGTATTCATAGATACATTATGTAAATACACAGGGGGGGAGAGGAGACACCTGCTCGTGTATTACTTTAATCTGCTTTTTTGTTGGTCTTAAATGTGATACATGCAAATAAAAGGAAAAATGTTTGAGTGAAAAAAAGTGAACAAAATCTGTGTTTCTGTTAAGTTGCTCACCTACTTAAAAAATAAGCATTGCAGAAGAGTCTAAGAAAATAATTAAGACAAATAAGAAATGGGTTGTCTCTTTGGAAAACAAATCTGTTTGTGTCCTTTAAAGAAAAAATCCCACAGTGCAATCATTTATTATGTCAGTGGGACTGATGTGTCCCCTGTGAAATTCATCATTGCATGTATGCAGGTAACATCTTAGACATGTCTAAATTATCTGAAAAGGACAAATGTAGGAAGCCAGAGTCGTCTTCAGAGCTTTGAAGGATGTCTCCAACTACTTCCATATTGACCGAACCAAGTAGGCCTAAAATTTTTCCACATACTTGAATGGGGTTTTTTTAAGCCTCTAAGAACTGGGATTTGACCTGGTTTTAAAAAGAATGCAACTCTCTCCTTATTCAAAACATTGATGGGCGCATAACTGAAACATACTCTTTTCCTGAAGCTGTCGGGCTCCCTTGCATCCTGATGCCTGACTTGTGTTTCAAGTGAAAGAGGGATTCCCACTCCCCAGTTTTTCTCCTTTCTGAAACAAGTCCCTACTAAATGTACAGATCTGTGAATAAGAAGATTGGTTTACTGTGTTTATATTTATCTGAGTTCAGCAGTTTGTGTGTTTGAAAAAACCAACAAACCAAACCAAACAACAAACTAACAAAAGAAAAAAGACATTAAAAACCCTAAAATGAACCATTTGAAGATGCATTACATTTTCATCTGGCAATACATGAAAATTGGTAAATGGGAAGGAACCACAACAAAAATAACACTAAGGAGAGTATGTTTTTAAGTTTGTTGCCTGCAGACTGAAAGGAAATGTGCATAGCAAAACATACCTACATAATACTGGCAAGCAGGTATGTTACAAAATAAACAGATTTCCAGCTTTTAAATCTTGGAAAATCAAGAGTGCAGGTTCCTGAGCCTGTGAGAGAAGCATCACCTGGGAGATTCTTCTAATGGAGAGGGAAGTCTTTAAACATCTGCCTTTACTCTTGCCATCCTGAACAGTCAGCACAGTTTGCTGGCTTTGGGAGGCTGGCATTATTTTAGGGAAGGCATTACATTTGTGTGTTGTGTTTTAATTTTTGTATGCATGCTTTTGTGAATCTGATAAATTTTTAATTGCTCAGGAATTTCTGCAAACTGAGGTGGAAGTTGTAAATTTGAAAGACTTGTCAACATAAGCAGCCAGGTTCTGTTTAGGAACCTGATGCCAAAGGGTATAGAGGGGACATAGTGAGAAAGGGAAAACTGTCACCAAGAAAAAACAAACTCAAAAGTGTTGAATACAGTGAATGGTAAAATTCCCACACTGACATTTTTCATGTTGCATGTGAATTAACAGAGCAAATAGTTGCCAGCAGCTGCTACTTAGGTTGCACGGAAGTGAAGGTTATTTTCAAGCACTTAGACTTCAGAGGAAGGCAGCTTTCCGTAAGGATAGTGCTTTCTCTTGTTAGTTCTAGTTGACTTAATTGTCATGCCACTGATTGGTTTTGGATTTAAAAGTTACGCTGGCATTTGTTTCTTATTTTGGTAAAAGTAGTACAAGAGAATGGGTTACAGAGAAGCTGTAATAGAAATAAGTCTGAGCTGAAGTGCAACAGAGCAAAGCTCAGTCAGTGGTCAAGCTGGAAGTGTGAAAAATAATAATAATAAAATAATGATAATTAAAAAATGTTTCCCACCCTGGGAGTTTTGCAATATTCCTAAGACATTTCAAGTACCCCCCACAGATGCTCAGTTTTTCTGTACATTGGCATTAGCCCAGGAAATTCCTAGGAAACTGTCAGCTGGCTGTCTGTTTGGGCACAGCGCAGGGGCTTTGGAGAGCTGTGTGCCTCGGTATGCTGTCATGGCTTTAAATAATTTTCAACTTAGTATCACAGAAAGATCAATGTATGTTTTGGGGATTTTTAAGACCAAGTAGAGTGTCTTTTTATTTGCAATAATGGCAGCTATTTTATTCTTTGTTGCTAAATCTTGCTGATGTTCTTCCTACAATGTGATACACTCACCAAAGTGTTAACAATTGTACAATATGCAGAGAAAAACTTTGCTTTAAAAGTCAATGTAAACAGGGATAACTTGAGCTGATGGTATCTTCATTATTTATAGGTAGGGTTCTTTCACAGTCTGCTCCAGGAACACCACCAAAGGCAATAACGATCTCTGAAAGCGGAGTCATTGGATCATCTTTGAGTACAACTACACAGCAGACACCAAATAAAATAGCTATTTCGCCACTCAAATCCCCTAATAAGGTAAGGTCCTGATTCTGGCTACAGCCTTCTATCCCTCCTGCACAGTGGTCTAAATGGAGCTCTCTTTGTCTTTGCTACAAGCTGTTTATGATCTCCCTACTCCTATCGCAAGCCATAATGCAATTGAGTCTGTGTTGTGTGTCATAATGCTCTGCGGTAATGGCCTAAGCTAAATTTTTACAGTTGGCTTCCTTACTGTGTTTTTAAGTAAATGTGCATTGCTGTGTTAGTTTCCCATTCTTACTATGTCTTGCCATTCCTTAAGCATCCATTTCAAGAGCAACTGTGCTCTCTTAACCAAGTACTGAGAGTTTTTGTCTTAATGCCTTCATAAAATGTCAACAGGCTGTTTAGGAGGAAACTTCAATGATGTTAATAAGTCAGCACATAGTAACCATTGCCTGCTACTGCATAGATAACTAAGTCCTCCCTAATCACGTCTGAAGTGAGAGAGCTTTGTGGTGGTCCTTGACAAATACAGAGCTGGAGACTGGCACAAGTGGGAAATAGATAGGAAAGATAGTTTATCCATCGTAAGCTCCTTTACAGATAAGTGTCATGGTGATGCTGGTATTTTAGGCTTGATAAAATTGTCTTGAGAAGAGGAATATTTCTGGAGAAAGGAAGAGTTGGGGCGGGGGAAGATGCATGGTGCATACAAACTAAATATCATGTCTAAAAACTAGCATAAGAGTAAAGAATTCTCTTAGTTTGGCCATGCTTTAGCTATGTTGTACATATTTACATTATTACATTTGTTATACAAATGGAATGAAGGACTTGTGTTTGAGAGTTATTACTGAGGGAAGCAACATGAGCAAGAAGTTTAAAGCAAAAAACCTAGAATCAAGATTAACAATGAAAAGACTCTTTAGGGTTACATCTCAAATTTACTGTGAATAAGTAATTTTAAATATCTTTTAAAAACAAATGGTTTCGAAAATTGGAAGTTTTTTTTAAACATGAAGAAGGGACTATAGAACAAAAAGTAGAAAACCAAACTTGGAAGGGATGTGGGTATATAGAATATTCAAACACTGCACTCTGCAGAAATGCGGTCAAAGACTGGATTTCTGTGGGATTCTGGAAAGCAGATTTGCTTTGGATGAATCAGTAGTGTAAGGTGAGATTTTGGGGTTGGTGGTTTTTTGGGGGGTTTTGGGTTTTTTTTCATAGCTCTCCTTTAAAACTTCTATTTATGATGAAGTAGTGTGGTACCGATTATAAAGCTGTTGCTCAGAAAACCCATCCTTGACAATGCTCAGGCTTCAGTGGGCAGGTTTCCGTAAAAACCAAAACAAACAAAAACCCCAAACCAAATAAAACAGAAGCTGTACTGGCTTTCTGCAGAGGCCTTTTGGTGCTGGAAACCAGCAATGCCTTGAAGTTTCTAATGTGTTTGCTGTTGTTGTACACACAGACCTCTGTGAGTTGTGATTAAATACAGTGCCCTTGTTCATAGAAAGAACTCTTTGTACTGGTGGAGATCTGTACTTTCATGAGGAGGGGAATGTATATGTACAGGGTCTTGTATCCTGTGCAGAGATTTAAACTGCTTCTTTATTTTGCCAAGCAGCTAACAGTGGTGTCAGTGGCCTCCCAGCCTCCCAACTCCCCCCAGAAGACGGTGGGCGTCCCACTGAATGTAGCGTTAGGACAGCAGATCCTCACAGTGCAGCAGTCAGCACCCTCCTCCCCTGGGAAGGCTATAGTCAACCACACAACCGCCCAGGTACAGACTGACTTTCCTTTGTCTTCTAGCATGTCTCTGTGTCATTACTTGCGGGAAACTCGAGTGTTGAACCGCAAATTGGCAATGGTCAGTCCCAAGGTGTTCTTGTAATGGTGTCTACTTAAGAATTGGCAAAAGCAGTGCAAAAAAGAGGAGCATCTTCAGTCAAGGGATGCAAACCGTTGCAAATCCATGCAAGGGCATGCTGTTAGAAAGCAGCTTTCCAGACTGGAAAGCCCCACTTGGTGCAAGTTCTCATCTCTATATACTGAACCTCCCAAGTCAACTGAAAGGCTCCCTGTATGAGGAAGAGTTCTTTGGGTGGTTATATCTCTTCTACCAGGATTTCTATGCCACTGACTAGGGCTGCTTTCCAGGTGTTTCTGAGGTTTGCAATAGTTGAGTTACAACAGTTCTCATGGCAGAGGTCTGCATAAGGAAGATGCCATGGTCTGAGACCTACAGAATTTAAAGATAGTAATTTCCTGAGTCTCATTTCCAGAAAAATGGGGTTTATAAATTGATTTGCATTAATGAATGACTAGACAAAACTGACCTTTCTTGCACACTACAGGTTTTACTTTTTTCCTCTTTTGTAAACTGAGGAGAATCTTTTTCTGTCTTACTTGTTTGAATTCTTGTTTTGGTAAATTCAAAGTGGTGCATATGAGTTATTAAATAACCAGCGTGGATATAGCAGGGAGTAAGCACAGTTGCCTGTACAGCACAAGACCAGAGACTCGAACAGGTTTTGCCAGTCTCATCTTACTGATACAGATGACAGTTAGAATGCTGATATGGGGATGTGAACATGAGTATGATTTGAATTTATTTCAGAGTAAAACTAGCAAAATTGTCTTATTGAAATAGTTGTTAAAAGGTTGTCACTCTAATGCAAGCACCTGAAGTGAAAAAACAGAGGTGGCTGTGGGGTATGCATACCAAGTTCTGGTACAAAGCTGTCTGACACAACACGATGGTTTCACCTGCCTTCCCTGGGCTCAAGAACATGCCTTTGGAAGAACTGGCCTTCCAATTCTACAATTTTCTGAGTTGCCCTTGGATTGAAGCCACTGGCTTGTGTGGTAGAGGGAACTTTGGCCACACTGGTCTCCCTCTGATAACATTTAAGTTGTGACTATGGTTACAGATAGTGCTTATTTTGAATTGCTCGGGGTTGTTGAGGTTTCAATATATTTAAAAAAAATCACAAGAAAGCACTTTCTTTTAAAATACTGGGCTGATTTCCAGTGAAATATGTGCAAATTGGCATTTCGTTTGTGTAGCTGTTGAAAGCTGGGGAGCTGGGAAAAACTTTTACTGTGAAGTCACATCATACTATCAACCAAATTTAATGCTAAAACTTAATGCCAAGGACAATGATATGTTTAATATTGATATTAAAAGATACTGAGAATAAAAAGCTGAGCTCCAAAAGAAGTTAGGTGGAAGGATAAAGAGGAGGAATAAACCAGGGTTTGATGTTGTCAATAAGGCTGGAAAAAGAGGCTGTTATCAAACTGGTAGACTTTTGAATGTGTGTAAACAAAATAAACACTTGATTGTTGTCAGTTTGTAGTTTGAGAGTGGAAAGATGCACATGCCAGACATACCGAATTCCAGCTGTGAGGTAGCACAGGTCTGCCGAGCTCCCTTTCTTTCCCCTCTTTGCTTTTTTTCTTAAATTTGTTTTCTTACTCTACATTGTTCTTGCTTCTTTCATTTCTCAGCTGGTACCATCTTTCTCATGTCTTCAGCTATCAGTTTATGGACACTGTACCATTTGCTTCTCAAGGGCTGCACAGTGATTTCTGTGTATTAGACGCAAACTGTCTCAACAGGACGTATCTATATATCACAGTGATAAACCATGCCACAGTCCGACACTAACAGTTCTGCAAGTTCTTACCATGTGGTTTTATTAGTAGGAATATATCTCTAGGCTTGATTTTGCATACAAACTCAGCAATGCTATCTGTAGTCACCTGAAGTCTTTTTGGCAGACATTGTATCTGGGGAAGTGGACTGAGTCACCCTACTCACGTAAATATTTGTTTATTCTGGTGTTCCATGTAGAGCATTGAAAATGGAATTGAGTTTCCTCTGAGCTGTTGAGAGGCATTTAATCTCTCTGCATCTGTTTTACTTCTGAAAGAAAAAGTGTGGGTAACTTGCTTCTCAAGGGTACAAATGGATCAAGAAGTTACTAACTAAGGAATAAACTTGCTGATGTTTTCTCTGCCTTTGTACAAGTAACTTTGTGCTGTCTGTGTTGGCTTAACAGGCTGTGAAATCAGCAGTGCAGACCATTACTGTAGGAGGAGTGGGCACATCTCAATTTAAGACAATTATTCCCTTGGCAACTGCACCCAATGTTCAGCAAATTCAGGTACCTGGAAGCAAGTTCCATTATGTCAGACTTGTTACTGCCACAACAGCCAATAGTTCAACCCAGTCGGCTAGTCAAAATCCCAGTACGAATACACAGCCTCTTCAACAGGGTAAGTGCTCGTGCTAATATATTGTCTGAAGTTTTTCTTGGGTTTTTCATGTTTGTTTTGTAAGGATTAAAAGCAGTACATAATCGAGATCTATCAAGACTGACACATGTACTTGGTTTTGTGGTAAGACTTCTGTACATTTCATGTTCTGTTATCTCTGATTTGTATGTGGAAATACTCCTCTGTGACAAAGTGCTCTGTAGTTGAACCTAAATCTTTGAAGCATTTTATGTTGCTTTTGCCTAATTTGTCAGCTTTGTGGGTGATTTGTGGCAAGTCCCAGATCCTCTCTGTGAAAAGCATGAAGCCAGGACAATCCACAAACATGTTGCCAGAATTCCTGCAACTTGAAGATCCTTACATGTAAAATGCTTTAGAAGTACCAGATTTTACTGCTGGTTTCCGTCCATGGTTTCTGGAGCTGTGATGGAATAAAGGATTTCAAACCAGGCTGTGGTTTGTGTATTCTCTTCTTGCCAAGAGAAATCCAGTGTTCAGAGGAGCTCTGCACTCAAGCTGGTTTTTAAGCTATAGCTGTGAAATGTGTGTGCGCACTCTTGTGCCAAATACCTCTTTACAAAAGTGTTCTTTAGACATAAGTGTTGTGTGCCATGAGTTAGGTCAGTTAATCTTGATGCATTAGTTACAGTTTAAGTATCTTTGCTTTAAGCGCGTGTGAAAGTCTGGAGGACTGATCCGTGGAGTCTGAATAATGTGTGTTAATGTGATGTTGTTTCTTGATACTAGCGAAGCCAGTGGTAGTGAATGCAACCCCAGTGCGGATGTCTGTTCCCATAGTGCCAGCACAGACTGTGAAACAGGTGAGCTAAATGTAAGAGATATTCCTGACTTAGTTTGGCTGGGTGGAAAAAAAAGTGGTTTCAGCTCTGTAACGAAATATTCTAATAGAAGTGCCTTTTGAATCAACAAAACAATGATTTCATTAAGATCTCTCTCTCTCTCTCCCAAGGTGGTGCCCAAACCGATTAACCCAACTTCCCAGAGAGTTACTACCAGTCAGCCCCAGCAAAGACTTATTATGCCAGCCACCCCACTGCCACAGATACAGCCCAACCTCACCAACCTCCCACCGGGCACTGTACTGGCACCAGCACCTGGTACAGGAAACGTTGGGTATGCAGTCCTTCCAGCTCAGTATGTCACACAGGTATGCTGTTAACCCAGAGATAAATAAGAAAATAGTGCTGCTGTGGAACACACTGCCTTCCTTTTAAAGGGTCTTACTTCCATACTGTCACCTGACACTTAAGGGGACAGACAGTTTCTTTGAGGGATCCTTGGTAGAATGATGGTGGCACTAAATCGTAGTTATAATTTAAGCTTTATTTTCTTAACAGGATTTTATTATTAGCATAGCATAGAATCAAAATAGTAGAGAATTTCTATAAGCAGGGTGAGTGTAGTACAATGTAAGTAGTGTAGTACAGAATTTATAATACAACTTATAATTTCTAATCACCTAGACCCTCTGCAGGTCAGGTCAGATCTTAATACATGGTTTGCTTTATCTATGTAACAATAATAATCTAGAGTTGAAAATCACACAGAAAAATACGAGTCACTCAGAGAAAGCAGATGTCAATGGAAGCATCCCTGGCTGATGCGGAGGGGGTCACAAGTCTCACTGTCCAGCAGCAGTTCTGGTTCAAGTTTCTCATTTAGGACTTGTAACTGCTTGATTTTATAGACAGTGCTCTGTGTGCTGCTACACTTCCCTGATCTGTGGCAGGGACTTTGTTGTCTGGGTGCCTGAGACCTTCACAGCCAGTAAAGAAGGGAGTATTTGGTCTTGTGCCCAGGACTCCTGAGACCAGTAGCGAGCGGAAGAAGAAATCTATTTGGTTTGTCTGCTTGGCTCACAAGACTTTCAGGGCCTGATAATGAGGGGAAAGGGAACAAATATGTGACCCACTTTGTCACAGAGAATGGCTGCTTACATTATAAAATGGTGTTAGTTATGATAACCCCATTATCGAGGGTCAGGAGCAGGTGGTACTGGTCACACCAGCCCCAGTCTAGGGTTTAGGTTTCTACTCTTTGCCAAGATCCGACCAACATTCAGAATAAAAAGGAGAATAAATTAAACCTTCAGCTGAAGACTGACCAGCCAGTCTGTGCAAACAATGACTCGTGGCATTACTGTTAACCAGTGTCACTTCTGGTTCCTTTCTGGTTTTGTCACAGCTGCAGTTTGACCCTGAAGACTCTTACTGGGTCTTTCCGATCCACTTCCACAAATCTTACCTTAAACTAAATACCATTTGCTGCACCTCTCCTCAGAGGTTTTGTGTTCCAGACACAGCCTGTCCCCTGTGGCCTGGCTCCAGTAGGTTCATGTTTTATGTGCTAATCTGTCTTCAGAACCTGTTCCAGCAGGAATAAATAACTGCATGTAGGTAATACCAATGAAAGTAGCCCAAACCAGCATTGTTTGGCAGGTTTATTTTGAGGTTTTGTGGGACTTTTTTATGTGAAAAACAAACTCTGGGTCCAGGTATATAGAGAATGTAAATAGTTTTACTTGTTCTTACTTAATTACGTAAGTGGCTCGTATATAAAGGAAGCTGCTAAAGTATTTGTGCAGGAAGCAGCCCTGCTCTATTAGGGGCAAAGCAAGGGAAAAGCATTTTGAGCATGTTTTTAGGAGCTGGAACTATTTGTGGTCTGAGCCGCTTCTGTGTGTAGTCTGTTATCTGTGTGGCTGTAACATGGTAATAGAGAACAAAAATATCTAAAACAATGGGTTTATGCTAAGTATGGAGGCAGGAAATTGTTGCCTTCTCCAAATTCTACATGTGTCTGAAACTGTGCTTACAGCGTATATTATTTTTGTAACAAAGACTAGCTACACATCCTCTTGTGTGTATTCTAACTTCCTTTATTATTTTATTAACCTTTTTGTTAGCTACAGCAATCATCATATGTATCTATAGCAAGCAACACTGGCTTTACAGGGACACCTTGTATCCAGTCCCAAGCACGGCTACCATTCAACGGGTGAGTGTTTTGCAACAACAAAACCTAACAAAACCCAAACTCCTGCAGTATAGGCTGCGGAATGAGCATCATCTTTTAGTCCCAGTATAAGGAAGGGTGGGAGCTGAGGTGTTGGAGTTTAGTTTGGGGGGCGCTCCAAGAAAGTCAAGTATACTGTGTATGGTTACTACCTCTGACTAAAGCACATGGATCTGTCTGACAGTTGAGCCAGTTTCCTGATGAAAGGTGTTTTGATTTGTTTTTTGAACTCATTAGCAGGAAGTTGACCTGAAAGCTCCCTGTTGCTCATTCTTCATTTTGCATCATACCTGGGGGCTACAGGCCTCACTTTTTTCTAGGCATTGCTGGAAAAAGATGCTAGATGATACAAGAGCTAGATTCTTAGCATATGCAGAAATCAAGCTGAACAGCAAAATGGAACTGAAGCCTAAAACGGATCCTAGTAAAAAGGCATTGGTTTTCAGTCCTGTATTTTTCCTTTAAGGATGAAAATAACAGCTAACACATACTATTTTCCCTTTGTGAATCCAGCAGGCTTAGCTGTTCTGCACAGTCCTTTTGTGTTATTGTTTGCTGGAAATTGTAAACAACAAAGTGCTTTTTGTTGCTGCAACCTCAACTAATACAAACTAATCCCAAATCCAGATGCCACTATTCAAATGAATGGGTTTGGTTTAATCTCTCTGATATTACATGCAGAAATTGTTGGATAGGGATGGAATGAATCTCATCAAAAGCTATTAGTGACACGAAATCTGAGTTTTAAGAGCAGTTAACAGACTGTGTCTGATACAAAATTTGTCTATAAACTGAATACCATGTTTTGGCTTGCTTTCCCATTATTCCAGAAGTTTTTATTTGTTTTTAATTCCAACTAGAACACAATGAAAAGCATAATCATTTTGAGTGAACCTTGTGCCACTGCATGTGGAGAAGTTCTGGGGAAGTTTTCACTGATTCCAGTTTTCAGTTACAGTGCTTCCTCTAGCTTTAAGCCTCATTTCTACTTCAGGCATGCAGCCAGTTTTGTAGCAAATAACCCAGGTCTTTGAGTTTGAAAAGCATTGTATAAAAGTACTGTGTATAACAGTTACTTAAATGCATTCAGCCAAAAAAGTAATGCAAGGGAAATATAAAGGGTTTTTTTTAAGCTTTTATTATGAGCTATTTACTTGACTTTAAAATAGGACGAAACTGATAAAGCACTGCATGCATCTAAATGCACTTTTTTCCCACACAGAATAATTCCTTGTGAATCAGCAAACCGCCCCAGGAAGCCTTGCAATTGTACTAAGTCTCTATGTTTGAAATTGTAAGTACAGCTTGGGTTTGGTTTGGGGGTGGTTTTAAGCCTTATTTTTGACATCACAAATTTATGCCAAGTATCCAAATATAATGTGTTTAAGTATGTCAGAAATGTTATGTCTAGATGCTAATTTAAGGTTGCTGTTGATATTGGTGATGTTGCAGTGCCTGTGTAATTTTGCAACTGCTGTGAGCTATACGGACCCTAACATTTAATGATTTTTCTAACTTCACAGCCTTGTTGCATGGTGGAGCCAATTCCACGCAGCAGCTATAGTTGTGTTGTTGCTATGATTGAAATGACATCCCATGGTATCATCAGTGGGCGTCTACTATACTTTGGTAAAGTGCATCAGTAATACCATGCTGCATCAAGTACTTCAGAAAAATTGGGCTGTGTTTCATTTTCTTAAATGACTAATAGTCAAAGGATTCTTCACTGATAGGTCTGAGTGTTGCTCATTCTGATGAGTTATTCTGTTATTTCATTCAGTGTCTTTGTAAGAATTGTAAGAATTTGTAAGGCCGTTGCAGCTTGTAAAAGGTTTTGATGTAATTTATCTCTAGGACCATTCAGGATACTGAAAATTACCAAAATGCATTTCTACCACCTGAAGGGCTGTAGTGGACTCCAGGGCAACCCTAATCTAGTTCTTGTAGTATTACTCTGGGCAAGCCACGAAAAGTCAACCACCCTTGAGTTATACCTGTATCTTTAGGCAGCAACTGGACCAGCACTAGAGGATTTAGGCCTTGCGATAAGGCTGATACAACTTGTACGCATGAAGTTGAGCATAGGGTGACCCCCTTACCTTATTGGTGCACGTGCATATTGTCAGACTGGGAACTTGTGCTGCTGCCATCAGTACTAGCACCAATGTAATGGTTATGCTATGCTGCAGAAGTTAGGGTCCAGCAGCAGACCGCTGCAAAGACCAAGTTATCTTCCCAGATCTCAGATCTGCTGACAAGGCCAACACCAGCACTCAGCAGTGGTGGTGGGAAGTAAGTTATGCAGCACCCTCATTCACCCTTCTGCATCTTCTGTTTCAGGTACTGTGATTGTTTTGCAAACGGTGAATTCTGCAATAACTGCAACTGCACAAATTGTTATAACAACCTGGACCATGAAAATGATAGGCAAAAAGCAATAAAGGTGAGGGGCCTCTTCCTTTGCCCCTGGGATGAAAGCCGTTTAGCTTGTATCTTCTGAAGCTATGGCATGGGGCAGAGTGGGTGTATAATGCCCTGATCTCCTCCCACAAGTGGAAAGCTTAAATCCTTTTATTGCACCTCTAAATTCTGCTCCCTGCATTCAGTGACTGACCCTTTGGGTCTGCATTGACAGGCCTGCCTTGACAGAAATCCTGAAGCCTTCAAGCCCAAGATAGGGAAAGGAAAGGAAGGAGAATCGGATCGGAGACACAGCAAAGGGTGTAACTGTAAACGCTCGGGATGTCTCAAAAACTACTGCGAATGTTATGAGGTACAAAGCATTATCTCTTAAAGATACTGGCTTTTTCCCTTCAGTGCTGCGACCTCTTATTTGTTCTGTCTCTTTGTATTACTATCATGTTTTCTGTTCTGTTCTTTTCTACTGCTGTAATGTTATATCTTCTCCCAGCAGCTTGCACATAGAAAGACATGTATATGGCAAAACTGGTTACTTCTGTTGTATAAGCTTAACTGTAAACCACATAGCAACTTTGAACTTGGGCTTGAATTTTTTCTTTACTGAGGAGCAGTATTTCCTAAAGAAATCTGCTGCTCCAGTTCCCTAGATGTTGCAGCAGGATCCAGCAGACACTCTGAGATAGAGCATTTCTGTAGAAGACAAGCAAAAGTTGTTGCATCAGCTAACTAATCAGGCTGTGGATGTGGCAGACTGACCTCTCGTAGCTCAACCACGTAAATTCCACTGGAAACAGTAGATTGGTGAACAAAGGGATGAGTGGGTAACCATTGATTTGACTTTGATTCAAGTGTGCATTCTGAGAAGGCATTGCAGTTTGAGGTGAGAAGTTAGAAAACTACTGCTTGGGGGTTTCTTCTTATGGTTAATTGATGAAAGATTAAAATAAGATCTTCATTTCATTATGGCTTGTCATAAAGGGAGTCAGTTACAAGAGCTATCTCATTTTTTGTTTGTTTCTTTCAGGCAAAAATCATGTGTTCTTCCATATGCAAATGCATTGGCTGTAAAAATTTTGAAGAAAGCCCAGAGCGAAAGACATTGATGCATTTAGCAGATGCTGCAGAAGTTAGGGTCCAGCAGCAGACCGCTGCAAAGACCAAGTTATCTTCCCAGATCTCAGATCTGCTGACAAGGCCAACACCAGCACTCAGCAGTGGTGGTGGGAAGTAAGTTATGCAGCACCCTCTTTCAGTTGCTTCTAATGTGTTTTTTTTCTATGTGACAGGTCATCTTTGGATGTTACCTGTGTAAGCTGTACAAGCACTCATACGAGTGGAACTTTTTGTTCACGTAACTGTGCTTTCTATGGAACCTATAGTATACCAAGCTTACCTGTGTTCAAGCACATAACTAAGCTAATCTTCTCATGGTTGCCCATGTGCTCACAGAAAACATGAAGTGCAAGTGTCCCATATACTGAGAGGATATAATCCTTGAGTTGCTCTTATAGTAAAAGGTGGAGAATTCTATGTACTTGGGCATTTCTATTCCAAAATGTACATCCGTGGAGGCAGGCACCAAAGCACAGTGACCCACCATTTGGCTGTAACTGTGGTTTATTCACTCCCTTTTGGTTGCCTAAAGGCTTCTGGAAGCAATGGGACAGATGAAATCTTATCAGTCCTTGTATTAAAATGTTGCCTAGCCCTGGAGTTAGGCACATTGTGTGTTTTTGCCGAGAGTGACTGGATCTTTCTTTTGTTTCAGGTTGCCCTTCACGTTTGTAACCAAGGAGGTAGCTGATGCAACCTGTGAATGCCTTCTTGCGCAGGCAGAGCAAGCAGAAAAGACGGGCAAGTCAAAAGCTGCAGCAGAGCGCATGATCCTGGAGGAGTTTGGACGCTGTTTGATGAGAGTTATTAACTCTGCAGGAAAGTCCAAAAGTGACCCCTGTGCCATGAACTGCTGACTCGTGCACATGAGCCACAATGAAGTGGACTGAACAGAACACTTAAGGCACAGGGACACTTTGGTTTGGCATAGAGGATTTAATAATATTTGTTAATTTGGTGCTTGTTGTAAATTGACCTGCATAATATCGAAACATGCAAATCTTTTTATAACAATATGTAGAGCCTTTTAAATCTTAGCTAAATCTTCTTCTACTTAAGACAATGCTTAAAGGTCAATTTTCTTCCTGGTGTACAGCTTTTACCTTGGGTTTCTTAAAAATTAGATGTGTTTTCCTCTTTCCCCCAGAATAATTACCTGAAGGGCATATATAAATTATTATAATATATATTATTACAGTGTATGGAGTTGCATTACTTTGTGCATACAGGAAAACGCAGGTGATGTCAACAGATAGGTGATGCTTTTGGCAACAGGCCCATAATAAGGAGGTACCGCTGTATCCAAGATAGTTCTGAAAGGAAGTGTGTAAAAGCATCTAAATAAAGGTAGTACCTGTACTTGGGACCTGACACAGCATGTTCCATTAGCACATGGAGCACTGTGAAATATACAGGCAATAATACAGAGGGGTGAGTTGCATATTTAGTGTTGGGCAAGTGGTGGAGAATCTTGCTGAAGTGGGGCCCAAGGAGTTTAGAGGCTAATGGAATTAATGGGAATTTTTTTATAGGAATGTGGCTGAGAGCTTATGTTGGTTAAGCTGGAACTTGAAGGCTAAGACAGTGGCCTGTTCTCAGAAGTGAGGAAGGGCAGCCACACCACAATGCCAGGTATCTGCTCAGTGTACAGTGTTACCTAAGCATGCAGACAACGGATGTTATTTCTTAGGTGTTTACCTGGTTTTTCAGAAGTCTGCAACAGCCTAATCCCTCACTGGGGGTAGGGCTGTGCGGTCTGTTGTGTTTTCGAGGATCAAGTTATAACCCTGGAAAGCATTTAAGCCTAAGAAGCTGAGGTCATGGGGGGTGTTGGAACCACAGTTGTCTTAATGAGGACTTGAGACAATCTGCATTCAAATTGACTTGCAAACAGAGGTAGGGTCATGTTCAGCCTGGTTGAGGGTCTTCAGGTTGCTGCTTCTCTGTATGTTGTCAGCTTAGTTGGCATAAGGGTTATTTAAGTGTTGTTTAGAATGACTGAGAGCCATGATCAGACAGGATGCTAGCACAAAATCAAGATTCTTTCAAAACGGATACATAGATCCTTTTACACAAAGCTGGGGGGGGGTGTGGGCAGGGGCAATGAACTATAGCTGTGTATAGACTTATGGCAGGGGATATTTTTCAATATTTGTTACAGGCAATCTCAGATCATGTTTCTGGTAGCAGAACACATTTGCAAAATTAACCTAGTAGATTATTTACCTACCATGGATGTCTATAACTATATTTTAATCACAGGCATTTTTATTACCTGTCTCACTGCAGTCTGAACTATTAGGTTTTTCCAAAAAAGATTTAGTATTCCTCATGTAAAAATGTAAATACAGAGAAAAGCAGCAGAGCTCTTTCTCCAGGTTTTCTAGCAGGGCCAGGCTGGAGAAAGATAGGGGTTAGGCAAACCAGCAGCAGAGCTAAGTGCCTACATGTATGATGGCAATAGGGTGGGAGGGTGCTTCCCCTCCTGTCTTCACCCCAGTCCTGTGCACTGAGCAGAAAAGCCCTTGACCCTTCTCTGGTGCCTCCTCAAAATGCCTCAGGGGCTTGAAGGGCCTGGGAGCTGGCCAGCAGCAGTGACCATTGAGTTGTCCTTGCAAACTAGGTTTGACCTGCCAGTCCCTGTCTGAAGGGCCCTGTCTGCTATTAATACTTCCCTGAGAATGAATAGCAAGTCTCTGAAAAGGGACTCCACCTCTTGTGTACATGAATTTTTTCATAATTAGGACTTGGATTTACTAAAAAATCAGTGCAGTAACTTTACATGTAGATAGTGCGGATATTCAGTTTACTTCTAGTGACCTACTATAGTATGTCCAGTCAGATTTGTATAAATGTAAATTAGTGTAAGTGAATAAAGTAATACCTACTTACGTTATTTTCCAAACAGATTGCAATATGCCTTCTCTTGTTTAGACTTCAGTCCATGTTAATTTGTATATATACCATGTCTTACTCTAAATTGCACCTTTTGTGATGTGTATTTATATACAGTGTGCAAAAACACTTGTGAAATTTAGATGACAGTTGTAATTATGTATGATGGCATTGCTTGAGAATATTTTGCTTGTAAAGACTTTAAAGGTGCAATCAAATGCTCCTAGTTCTTCTACTTTGTTTTGAACAAGCTTTCTCAAATATTAAGCTTGGATTCCTCTCTCCGCTTTCCCTGGTGTAGAATGTGTGAATTGGGTTTTGTACTTCCTTAGCCATTTGCATCAAATTGCTGGACAAGAGTTACAGTCAGGTTCATCCAGTTACATAAAAAAAAATTGGGAATGGGGCAAAGGGTTCATTTTCTAGTTCTGTTTACATCTGAAAGTAGACAAATTAAATTTATATTTACTAGACCTATTCAAAGAATACACTTTTCTATATTGTACAAATGAAACAGTCCGATAAATCAAAAAGAAAAATAAACCTTTATACTATTCTGTAAATACAAATTTTTTGTACTCCTTGCCTTCAACACTGAATATTGTTCACAGATGACTCTCACTGAACTATCAAAAGACAGTTGTTAACACCAGGCCTGTTTCTGATGGAAGAACTGACCTGGATTTTCAGTATGAAATCAAATCCTGTCAGAGATAAACCCTTGGTTACTGGCATACTGTCATGCATAGTAATTTGTGTCACGTGGTGGCACAGTTCATAAAGGGCCAGAATGTGTGTACCAAGCCAGCACCAGGTAGTTGAGCCCACATGATATTTTCTTCCTTTCTTTTAAACTCTTTAATGAGAAAGCATGGGGCTTTTTATGTGCATTGGCTAGACAATAGCTAGGCCCAGACTGAGCAGAAGGACATCCTAGGTCATTCTGCAGTGCCCTTGAAAACAGCATGGTGCTACAAAGAGCTCACTGAGGACCACAGGCAAAATTTTGAGGCAGAGCTTTGTAGAAAGCCTTTGCCTGCTTGTTAGCAGGATACAATGTACTGGTTTTTTGTGGCTTTTGTGTCATTTGTGTCTTTTGCAGAGATTTGTGAGCAGCGCTTGCAAAAACTCTATTACTACGTTGCAATAAGGAATACAAGTCAGATAAGAGAGCTTGTGGTTTGTTTCTCAAAGTAAAACCTGGTTTTATTTGTGTGCAGCGAAATTCCATGTTCAGCTAAAAAAAAAAAAATCTAGCAGTGTGGCAAAGGTAGCGTACAATCAATGCTGAGGTAGTCTTAGGAGCGTTGTTAGGATGCTAAGGGAACAAAAGATGTTACTGGACTGAGCTTTTCCCCTTACTACACCAGCTGCCATGAGAGAAGGCTTTCTGTTACCTTAGGGTGCAATTAGAAGACTGAGAGAAGGAATGAGGTGCTCAAAGTGACTTGGGATAAGTTTGCATGGAGGGCATGGTAGAAGCAAGAGTGAGGGTGTTTCAGAGATGATGAATGTCTGAACAAAGAGTTGCTGGGAAGAGAAAGAACTGTCCAAAAGACACCGTGGGAAAAGGAGTGGTGCGGAAAATCACTTGATTGCAATTGTGGTGTTAGGAACGCTGAAAGACTCCACTGGAACTTGACAGCTCCTGTGGTGCAAGTCCAGCCAGCAGTATCTGTGGAGGGCAACAGAAGGTATGTATTTCTGGGAAATAATGGCAATTGGTACAGGGTTCCTAATACAACTGTCAAGTTTCCTTTAGAATATTTGATTAACTGGGTAACTGCCACACTTCTAATTACGTGGTTTAGCTCAAACTTCATCCTACCAAGCCCTGTAAAACTTCCTCAGCATCTCTTGGAAACCTCTGCCATCAGTATTTCAGTGAATTAGAAAAGGATGTGCAAACTGTGGCAGCCATGGGTATGGGCAGGTCAGCCACAGGAGCACAGAAAGCTTTGTGTCAGTCGAACTGCAGCGCAGTCTCCAGCTT